>CAXIQD010000429.1:0-17775 GCA_964030785.1 Siderastrea siderea | reverse complement strand
AGTATTGCAAAAGCTACTTAAATTTAATTACATATTATTTCATTAACTAAGATAATTAGTAAAGTAGAAAATAACATAACATAACAAAGAAGAAAAAAAAATTAAAATAAACATAAAAATAAAAAAAATGTATTATATATAATATATGAAACAATTACTAACAATAATTGTTCATTTAACTGTTCGAAGTGGTGATCATTGTAACGAGATTATCTCTCAATTCAAAGCATGCCGAGATAAATGAGATTAGCTTAATGTTTACAAAGTAGTCAGTGGAATTCATAAGATGTGATAATAGAGTTTCGCGTGGTAGTAGTCGTAGTAATGGAAGTTTGGATTCTATTTTGCAAACCGGTGTTTCAATACATCGGTTACTGGATCTAGGGGCGCTGTTGATGAAAAATAAATTCTGAGTTTCAGAGGTTTTTAAAACATTTTTTACGTGATTTTTTTTTGTCATGTTTTAAAGTGCTACTATGATCAAAAATATGAATTGTTTGTTCTCTCCATATTTCGAAAATATAAGTACATATTACTCACCGTGCAAAGTTTTAAGTCGAAATTCGTACGGGAAGTCCAATTATTTTAACTGTAATTTTCGAGTTCGGCTTGCCGCCATTACTCAATTCAAAAATGACTGGGACGAGTTGGGCCGAGTTGGCCCAGAGAGGAAGTGACGTAGAAGTCTCAACACAACAAAACAAACGTGGCTACTTTCTTATGCATTTGGAGAGGCGTGAGGGTTCGCAAGATTCATTTCTTCGATTTTGAGCTGAAGTATGCGTGGTCGGCGCTCTGTTGTTGAAGATTACGGCAAAGAAAGCATCGATGAATCGGAAATTTCCATTCACAGTTCACCGACGAGTGGGTACGTTTATTTTAAGCGGAAAAGCTTCGTTTAGTTCACCGGAAGGTCTTCAATCCTGTTGGACACCCAGCTGTTTGCTCTCTGCATTTTACGGCTGAATGTTTTACTCAAGCATTTGATGAGAAAGGTACAAGGAAATATTTAAAACCAGGATCAGTTCCAGCCATCAGGAAGAAAAGCAGCAATCATAATTCTGAGCGGGATCGTCGAATGGTGGGCGAATATTTATTTGCTGTTTGTGCTAACATCACATGTACGGTAAGATACACATTTCCTCACATAACTAAGAGATACTTCGCTCGGTTGTCTTATGCATATACATGTATAATTCCCAACAGATTTTGGCTTAACTGCATAATATGTGCCCCTTCGCATGAACTATTTTCTGTGTCGCCGCCAAGCCGGCTCGGCGATACGCAGAAACTATTTTTATTTAACTTGGCTACGCGGTACGCGGTAAGCAGAAAATAGGAAAACATTACCGTGTATTCCGCATACTATAAACGTTCACCACTTAAACGTCCGCTAAAAGAATATTATTTGAAGTTCCTATAAACTAGTGGACTAAAACAGAACATCACCGCGTATTCCTCGTTCTATAAACGAAAATATTACGCAAAATTTCTTTGAATTACTCGGCCACAGATAACGTGAAAACATCAACAACGGAGCTTAATCGACCATAACAAACCTTACTGTGTATTGCTTGTTCTTTTTACTGCGTAGCCAGCTCTTAACATCCCTCGTACATTTCAATTTATCTCTCTCCGCGTACCGCGTAGCCAGCTCCTAATATCTCGTTTATACTTCAATTAATTTCTCTTGACGTACGGCGTAGCGAGCTCCCAAAGTCTATAATTTCTTGAGCCTATCACCGCGTTCGGGGTAGCCACTTCTCTTAGTAACGCTTTTGATGTGACGGCGTATTCCAGTTTATACGTAGACTTCTGATGGTAAATCAGAGTTTATCTCTATAAATTCGCATTTGCTTGTTTACTAGGTAGTAAGATTACCGTGTTCGCACAATTACACGGGAGATTCGCAACATCACTTCGTTTTAATACGTGAATTTATTTTCCTCGACCTTTTGTCTCATCTTTAAAATTCTGAATGTATGTTGGGCTCAGGGCTCTCTATATGAATTAAAAAACTTTCATGTAGCGTTATGTGGGCTTTTCTTATAGAAGAGAGAGCTTATTATTATAGGATTTGTTATTTTTAGGTGTAAAATCTTTCTAACTACAATTCAGGATACTGCAACAAATTTGTGAACATAACAACAACAAATTAACCCGTATCGGCAAGAAATAAAAGCAATAGTAAGAAACAGTTGACGGACCCCAACACGACAGACATGTGAAACAGTTAAATTTGTTGTATTATCGGAAGGATTTCAGTGTTTGTGATTTGGGATAACTGGGATATTTGTTCGGCTTCTTGATCAATTCTTGCAGTGTGAGACGGCTTCCTTTTTGGTAGCGAGAGGCTCTAAACTGTCATCGTATGGCGCGACTGCGAGTTCGCCGACTTCGCCAAAAAAAACTTTGTTCCTAATCGCTCTCAAAAGAACTGGACGACAAATTCGACGGAAAACACATCCATATAATGCAATGTTTGGCTCTCTATTTTCGACTCTTCATTAAACTCTTCTCAGGCCTTTGTTGTGGCGATGGTTGAGACTTCTACGTCACGAGCAAAATTCACGTGGTTAGAGATAAGACCGCTTCCATGAAATTCGCGGGCTTCTCTTTTGCGAACTGAGTAATGACGGACGTGTTTAACGCGGTTTTCGGCCATATATTCCTGGGCCGTGTAAGCATATATCGATCTAATTTATCGCGATTCATATAATATGGCATCTATTGAACAGTTTGAAGTTTAAAAAAGTTGAAAACAAAACAAAAAATTTTCATCGTAGTAGCACTTTAAATGAAAATTTTAAAGGACAGCCAATTAGTAGCTCAAAGGTTGCAGTCCACCCACAGTTCTAATTAACAAAACGTGCTGCTTATGTAGGATGATTAAATGAAATCGCTTTCAACTGCCCAGTTTTCGTATAACGTTTCCGCTGCAATGTTTAAGCGTATTGAAAATTTTTACAATGGCAATATTAATTATTGGATTATATAAGGATATCTATAGCTAAAGATGACGTGTTCTGTCTACTGTTTGTAATTCCGCTTCTGAGTAAGGTTGGAGTCAATGAGTCTCATCGATTTTGTAAATTGGCCAGTAGTGATATGCCATTGGAATTACCATTGGAATTACCCGAATTTTTGGGCAGGTATCTGATTAAAGTGGGCAGGAATTAAATTCGGTTTGGATGCCGCCGCGATAAAGGTGCGGCTCATGAATAAAATGCGCGGGAATCTTGGTAATTTATGAAGGAATAAATTATGTCGTAGGGCTCGCCTAAGAAAATTGCGTAGAAAATTAAGAGAATGGTAAATTAAGCAAAAGAACTTTCACAGCTCTCGTACAAAGGAATCGCTCGTTAACGCGCTTGACTGCACCTAAATGTCAACATTATTAAAGTTTTGAAAGTAGGGCACAAGCAACAAAAGGATCGCGTGTACAAACGATTAAAAATAATGAGACATCAAACACAGATATTCACTGACAAATCAACGTTTACTTCAATCGCTCAGCTTAAGTACAAAGCAAACTTTACAATGCACAATTAATTCCTCCTCCATTTTGACAATTAAATAGACTGCTAGCAGTCCGTCTCTGGATAGTCAAGCGGCAAGCGATATGCCACGCAGTGATCGGGCGAGCGAAGCGAAGTTAATGCGAGCCGAGGGAAACTGGGGGAAAGGGCCCCAGTTCTCCCTCGGCTCGTTCGCTCATTCGCTCGTCAGTTTCGCCCGCCTGCTCGACTGACTAAAAAGGGACAACTAACAGTCTATTTATTAAATGTTTTAGCAAGCAACCGTGGACGTTAATCCTAATGGTATACGTTGGAACAATAGTGATCTAATCGGCCTAACATATAAAATGGGAAATATAAAGGCAGAGACCAGTACAACGTACAATTATTTTAAATTTGGTGTGCTATATTTCGGCTGGCCAAACCAGCCTTCTTCAGGTACAACGAGAATTTACATTGGAAGGGGTGTATATTTAGTTCATGGTAATTACGTAATACCGGAAATACGTAAAACTAACTTGATTGACAGTGTTAAATTCCAGATTGAGGTGGCATGGACCTCAAAAATTGATATTTTTAGAACAGAAATTTGTGGGAAACTTCTACCATCATTTTATAGAGCTTCACGCCCTGACTTCAATATGAGTCTTGTCAGGTCACATGTCAAAATAGTTAATGACTAACCAGCCGCTTAGATTAGAAAAATGATGTTCATGGTAACAACGATAACTCTGTAATGCACAGTTGGAAAAGTATCAAACCAACTCTAATATGTACATAAATGGCATGAGTGTGCAATAAACTAAAAACAATCAGCCAGTTTTCTTTCATTCGATTAATTAAAACTTTTTCCCACACCTTCACAGAACGTAAGGCAACAGGAAATAATCATAAGACAAAGAGTCACTTAATGAGACATATTTCAAACATGTATACACTTTTTTGACCTATGTTGCAAGAGACGAGCATCCATGCAGCTTTCACATGAGGGTGCACCCCCCGGGGAATTTATGTGGCACTATGTGGCAACAATCAGATTGCGGCTACTAAGCTAAGAATGAAAGAGCTGGTTAGAATCCGCTTACTGAAGCGGAAGGTCAGATAAGGTTAAGCTTACCGGCCATGTTGAATGTACATGTGGGGACGGAAACGATCAGCGCAAATGTGCTTTTCTACTTTTTCCTCTCAAATATTATATTTTCAGTAAAGGCTTGGTGTGGTAGAATTGATGGTAATTTCCTAAAGCTATTGTAAGGGCAGGGTAAGGGCAGGGTAAGGGCAGGGTAAGGGCAGGGTAAGGGCAGGGTATTGTAAGGGCAGGGTACTTTTCACAATGCAATAATGGATGTCGTCTTGGAACGTCAATGTTTGATCGGTTTCTTCACTTATCTCTTCGTCCGTTTCTAATGCTTGGAACGTCAATGTTTGATCGGTTTCTTAACTAATGCTTTCAAGATCGTTTGATGTCTTGGTTACAGTGACCTTTGAATGCCCCTTTGACTCCCTTGTTGTGTTTCAGTTCTTCCTTTGACATTTTAATGAGGGTCTCGGCACCAGTTTTGGAGAAATCGATCAGGCTGAACTGTGTACGTTTTACGGTGTTTATTCCATTCCACCAAGGCTTAAGTATGTGATTAGTGACGTAGAGAAATGGTTAATTATACGTACACAGTTCAGCCATTACACAGTGTGCTATAGTGGAGGGGGAAGTATTTACAAGAATGATCGCATGTATTGTTTTGTCCTCAGAGTATGTCTTAAGAATCGCAAATAGCGAGGATGAGACTTGTCATTTCAAAATTTGTCAAGCACGCAATGCGTGCCTACGTTTTAGTTCATTGCACCAAAAAGTACTTTAATATTGATCAAAATTGCAGAACAATAGGTTAAAATGCAACGGAGATATCTTTGTTAAGAGTTGCTTTATTCCAAGAAATTCTGGTATTCGAGAAAAACGGTCTTAAAGTTAAAGGAATGAATTCTCGACAGTAATTCGTCGCTTACTGGCGTAAAACTGTCGACAAATTAAATTTATCACACCGAAATTAAGTTGAACGGCATTCCTGTTAAAAAAAGAAACATGTTTTCCGTAAGAACTGGGACAGGTTTTGTCAGTTCAAACGCAGTTACCAAAAATCTCTCCTCTTCTCAGGCAGGTATTCCTCTAGAAGAACACTGACGTCGGTTTGTGCAGGGAAGCGGGGGTGTAGAAAGTCATTCTTTTGCATTTAATAAATGAAAAAAATGGTTGCTATGGTCGTTGCTATGGAAAAAATGCATGCTGCTGTTAAGATTTCATCAATTTCACCGACTTAATGGTGGAAATCAAGTGAAATACTGTCAGGTAGTATTCACAAGTGATTAAAGGCTACAATTTTTCCGTTTTCAAATAAATGACTTTTGCAACCGAAACCTCGAATTCTAGGGTACCATTGCACCTTAAATGAAATTAAATAAATAAATAAATAAATAAATAAATAAATAATAATAATAATAATAATAATAATAATAATAATAATAATAGTAATAAAAAGAAATAAAAGGAAATTAACTGATATGTTTCTTCGCGGATGTTAAGGTTGATTTCCAGTCCGTACTGCGCAGGCTCAGCCCCGAATTGTTTGTGAGCCTCACAGGATGGAATGTTGTCTTCGTGACAATAAAAACACATAGGCACGCATTGCGTGCTTGACCTATGTTGAAATGACAAGTCTTATCCTCGCTTATTTGCGATTTTTAAGACATACTCTGAGAACAAAACAACATACGCGATTACTCTTGCAAATACTTCCCCCTCCACTATAGCACCTGAGTACATAAGGCCCAGTTTAGACGCAGCACCTCCCATGTGCAGTACCAAGTAGTACGTAGTTTTTTGGCAGTTGTACGGTGTCCAAATGAGTTTTTTCGACAGATTTCAATTAGGCAAGTCAAAATCTCAGGGTACGGCAAAGTTTGCCGCCTAAATACGACCTAGGAGCGAAAATGTATTTGGTACGGCACATCGACTGATCAGAGGTACTGCGTCTGAACTGGGCCTAACACAGCTTTTTTGTTTACTCAGCAATACCCTTGGAATGCAAAACAAAATCCTGCTAAAAACCCAGTTGGACCAAAATTGAAGATAGAGCAACCATCGGGCTAGTAGGCTACAGGCTAAAAAGTCAAACTGACACTAGAACAAAACCACTGCCGTGGCTGGAAATTACCATCAATTCCACCACACCAAGCCTTTACTGAAAATATAATATGCGAGAGAAAAAAGTAGAAAAGCACATTTGTGCTGATCCTTTCCGTCCCCATATGTACATTCAACATGGCCGGTAAGCTTAACCTTGTCTGACCTTCACCTTCAGTAAGCGGATTCTAACCAGCTCTTTTATTGGTAGAAATGTACTCTTAGCTTAGTAGGCTCAATCTGATTGGTGCCACATAAATTCCCCGGGGGTGCACTCCCATGCGAAAGGTGCATGGATGCTCGTCGTCTCGCGTTCTCCGTCTGTTTTAGAATGGCATCTTTTACAGGTCGAATGAAGAACATCCCCGCCCAGTCTCACATGGGACTCCCCCCGGATCAGAAATACATACATACATACATACAAACATACAAACATACAAACAAACAAACAAACAAACATAGAAAGCATAGATAATTTTTGACCTGTATGTATGTATGTATGTATGTATGTATGTATGTATGTATGTATGTATGTATGTATGTATGTATGTATGTATGTATGTATGATTCGTGGGGGAGTCCCATGTAAGACGGGGGGGAATGGTCGTCGGAAAATTTGAATAAAAGCCATTCTAAAAAAACAGATGCAAAACGCGAGTCGACGAGCATCCATGCACCTTTCACATGGGAGTACACCCCCCGGGGAATTTGTGTGGCGCTATGTGGCACCAATCAGATTGAGGCTACTAAGCTAAGAGTACATTCTACCAATGAAAGAGCTGGTTAGAATCCGCTTACTGAAGCGGAAGGTCAGGTAAGGTTAAGCTTACCGGCCATGTTGAATGTACATATGGGGACGGAAACGATCAGCGCAAATGTGCTTTTCTACTTTTTCCTCTCGAGTGTTATATTTTCAGTAAAGGCTTGGTGTGGTGGAATTGATGGTAATTTCCTAAAGCTATTGTAAGGGCAGGTAAAATTGAACTTTGTCGTGGCCAACGGTGGAACGTGACAAAAACAACCTCGTCGTTCCAAAAATAGACTTGTTGACGAGGAACTGTAATTTAATTTGTTCTTTTATGATTTGTGTTATGAAACAGCTGTTTTGGTCGTGTATCTTTGAGCAAGATGTTGGTTGAAAAGATTGTATCTGTGCTTGATATGGATAACTTTGACTGTACTTTGCAAGGTTTTTGAAACAGCTTTGTTTGGTAATTTGAAATTTATAGCGACGTGTTTAAGATTTCAATTTGCATAAATTAGTTTGTTTATTCAAGCGTGTCGGTAGGTTTGAAAACCTGTTTTCTCTTCCCAGTAATGCAGTTAAGTTTTAGTTTACGAATTTGTGTCCTTGATTCATATCAGTCATATCCACAGATTTTCCAGACGACATAGAAATGATTTCTTTATTAGTTTTATCATATACGGGAACATGTGGTTTTTGAAATAAGATTGCAATTTGCATAAATTAGTTTGGTCATTCAAGCGTGTCGGCAGGTTTTTAACCTGTTTTCTCTTCCCATAATACGGTTAAGTTTTAGTTTACGATGTTGTGTCCATGATTTATATCAGTCATATCCACAGATTTTCCAGCCGACATAGAAACGATTTCTTTCTTGGTTTTGTCATATACAGGAACATATGGCAAGAAAATTTGTTTGAAAAACGACCCTTGCCTTCTTTCGGTCTTCAATTTTCATAAACAAGTTTGTGCAACTGGGAGTGCCAATGGTTGTCCTCTCCTCAAATTATTATCTAATACACTTGTTTCTTTCACCTTTTGTTGTGACCTCGATTTACATCATTCAGAAATATGCAGACAATTATTAGTTGACCTTAACTGAGGTTTCACTTTTAGATTTAATTTGAAATTTTTTATGCAGTTGTTTAGTTCTAGTGTCAGTTTGACTTTTTAGTCTGTAGCATACTAGCCCGATGGTTGCTCTATCTCCAATTTTGGTCCAACTGGGATTTTAGGGGGATTTTGTTTTACATTCCAAGGGTATTGCTGAGTAAACGAAAAAGCTGTTTTAGGCCCAGTTCAGACGCCGTACCTCTCACGTGTCGTACCAAATACATTTCCGCTCCTAGGTCGTATTTAAGCGGCAAGCTTTGCCATACCCTGAGATTTTGGCTTGCCTAATTGAAATCTGTCGAAAATACTCATTTGGCCAAAAAACTACGTACTACTTGGTACAGCACATGAGATACGCCATCTAAACTGGGCCTTATGCTCTCAGTGTGCTATAGTGAAGGGGGAGGTACTTACAAGAATGATCGTATATATTGTTTTGTCCTCAGAGTATGTCTTAAAAATCGCAAATAGCGAGGATGAGACTTGCCATTTCAACATAGGTCAAGCACCCAATGTGTGCCTATGTTTGAAATAGAGTGCATGTTAATTTGGAGCTGTACGAAAATTTTTTTTCCACATGGAGAAATAAATAGATTTTAATACCTCGTCATTTTTGGAAGAATCTTCCTGCAACACACCGTGTGTTCATCCACAGGCTTGCGGTTCCTCGTGCCCGATGGCAACTGGACGTGCAGAACTGCTGGGCACTACTACACAGGCAGGCATTTCTTCCTGTTTCCCGTAAACAAAATCCAGTGCATGTACACACCGAGATATCATCTCGTCCTTGCTGCGCGGCCACCTCAAAATCTCTTTCTTCAATTTCACCGAGAGTAAATTAAAGCTCACAACCATGATAAATTGTAATTTCACTTTATGTAAGACGTCACGAATTGGTACATTTCATAACGGACGTACATGACGTAAGTAGTTTTCAAAACAAAAAACCAAAACAAACCGTTAAGCCTGCGCAGTACGGACTGGAAATCAACTTTAAGCGCTGAAGAGAAGAGGCGCCAGAATAATTGAGGGATGTCACAGGATTCTTGTCAGTGGGAAAGTCTTTTCTTGTGAGATTAGCTCAAGGGCTACTCAGCTCGGCGAGACAAGGGATCAGACTAAAACGCAACCACTTATAACCTCGCATGTTGTACTTACACAGCACAGTACTTACACAGCATGCGAGGACTTACACCAACGAACTTTTTTCTTCTAAACTATTTTGCCTTCGGGCTAGATCTTACTTGCAAAACACTCCACATTCTCATTCTATATAATTCTCGTTATTTTTAAAGTTGATCTCAGTGTTAATTATATTCAAATGTTATGCAAATCAATATTGAAAGTTGAGGAGCAATTATCCTATATATAAATTAAAAGCATACCAAAGGAGCAACTTAGCAACAAATAAAATTTAAATACTACATAATGAGCTTGTATTCCTGGTACAGTTTTAAAGTTAACTACTGAAACTAAAATGGAACTGGCGTTCAAGGTTTCGCCAATTGTAAACAAGAGACAGCGCCTTACTCTTAATCGTAAGAGTTATTTAAAAATAAAAGTAAATATGAAAGTCCAAGTTTACTTAACTTGATTAAGAAGAAGTTGGGAAAACACTAACATTAGCTCATTTAGGAAAACATATCAAAAGTCCGAGACGAAGTGCTCTAAGTTAAAACAATAAACTAAAACATGGGGTAAACCTATCTCAATAAATCAGCTTGGTCAAACATAATGTGAAATAGCGATTAAAACATAACCCATATTCTAAGATCATGAAGCTGATACGACCCTCCAGCTGCGTCTCAAAACTGTCCCTCTCAAATTGTGGTAGAATTCATATTGCTCTAAATTATTTAGAGGGATATCGAGGTATACCACGATGAAGGAAACGAGTTTTGGAATCCTAAACCCCTTATAACGTAAGTATACTAGGTACGAAATAAGTTTTAAAACTGTTTTTAAGTTTTGGGTCAAATTTTTAACCTTTCTTTGAAGAAGGGGCGTTTTGCGATAATTGCTCTGATAGACACATACCAAAAGTTTAACACCGTACCACTTGAAGAGTAATTGAGAGAGGTCCTCAATCTGTAAGATTACGAAATCATCGGCCAGGGACTTAACTCTGAGGTCTTCTAGTTTAATCAAACGATCTTTCCGCCTATTCCGTGCCTCTTTAAGAGATGGCCATCATGTACTCAAGAAAAAATTCTTCACAAACTTGTCATCAAAATTGTTAACAGCAACAAGAAACGTATGCTTACGGTCAAAAACGATTGACCGAGAATAAGAAAACGTGTTGGCCATTTTGAGCATAGCCGAGTGTGCAATTAAGGGGCGTAGAAATGAAAACGGAAAACAAAACGGGAACAAATTAAAACAAAGGAAGAATATGCGAATTTGTACCATACCTTGTCTGGAAAACTTTTGTCCTAAAATGACGAAAAAGACTTCTTGAGGTATTAACGCTTCGATGGCGAGGTATGGAAGGAAGAATACGGAAAGCGAAAGTTAATGCATTTAACGTAACAAGATCTGCTCTAAGACCCTACTGACTAATCACGTAAAATGTCCGTAACTGGGTAACACGCCTCGACAAAAATAACGTCATGTCTGGACATAATGTTTGTTTTTACACGTCATTGTTAAGACAACCTAACTGAGAATTAATTGGACCTCTTATTGTCGTCCATTTTCAAGTGTACATTTGTTCTGGTCTCAGTCGTTGTTATATAGTGCCCACCCAATTGGTGAGCCATCAACGGATTCGCGGTCAGTTTCGGGGCATCAAGTTTCCACTCGCCTTCTCCTCATTCAGTGGGACTGGGGTAAAGAAGGATTTACTAACCACAAGGTCGTTCCTTTGTCCTAGCAAACTCCGCCCTTTGTGCCTTGTACTAACAGGCCCAACGGATTATCATGTGAGCATCATGCCTCGATATAAACAACATTACGACAGGGCATAATGTTTGCTTTTATACCGAGGCATGTGCAATTTATACCCACCCTTAAAAGTAACGCGAGCTCTGCCTTTAGAGAGAAATGCTTTAATCAAAGAGCGCCAAATAAACTATTAGATAACCGTGTTGGACGAATTTTGGCCACTGATGTAGCAGACCGTATTTTCTCGATTAAACGCCGGGCCCCGAATAAACGCCGGGTATAAAAGAGGGAATTGTAAATAAACCCCGCAGACGTTTATTTGTTGTATAATAAACTTAAGATTCAAGGGCAAGATACACGGCTGCCAAGAAAAACGAATAATAAGCCTGTCTTAAAAAATTGCGGGCCCAAATAAACTGTTGATTCAAAGAAACGCAGGGTCCACCATACCAAGTTTGAAATAAACGCCAGGGGCGTTTAATTGAGAAAATACGGTAATGATGATGATGATGATGATGATGATGATGATAGTGGCAGGTTTAATTGAATCAGTGACCTAACTTCTAGCCATGATGCATCTTTTTGGGCTGTATACAACATCCTAACACACCTTTTCTACTACACCCTACCATGCTCTACACTTCACACACTACACACACAAACCCACACACACTTACCCTACATGGGTTTGGGCCTCTAGCTATTTGTATTTCATATCACTATTATTTTGTCAGAAGTTTCTATAATTGTCAGTGTTTGTAGGTGTAGATCGTAAATAAACTGCCTCGTCCCAAACATTTTAGTGAGAGTTGTTGTATTTAGGTTGAATGTTAATGGTACATCAGTTCCATTGTAGGCAGCTTGGACAGTTCTTGTCACCTCCGGCTTAGAGAGCAAGATTTCTTATCTAAGGAAAGAACAGTGCGGCATAGACCAGGCCCCGAACCACCGAACGTAAAATGTCTCAAATGAAAAGTCACTGAGTGCCTGAAGCAAGAAATTAACTCAGTTACAAGGTACAGCTGCAATTTACCAGACACAACAGAAGGAGGGAGACTAGCCCTTACTGGCTAGCTGCTCTCGCAGAGGACATCCATATGGATCTAAACACCTCAGAGTCGTGAATTCTAACGTGCAGTTCACTTGGCTCGAGCAAAACGGCGACCATCTATATACCTTAGCTGAACTGTCCCTTTCAACCCCCCCCCCCCCCCCCTTCCTCCAAAGAACATCTTGGATTCACCAATTACGCTTGTGATCCGAGAAGATCTGGCTGTTTCTTTACTTGCGCTCTAGAGGAGGAAACAGACTCTGTCGTTTTGCCAGTGGTAACTGGAGTTCGATAATGATGGCAGTGGCCACAATAATAATTAAGACAGTCATCTTGTTGAAGGGCAAGAGAATGGTGAGAATGTTTAGTATATAAATGGCCTAGCACGGCAGACAGGAGTAACTTCAACAAGTCGGCTTGTCCTGCTTTAAGGCCTCCAATCAAGATTTCGTCAGAACAATAACCGTGAAAATTTAATGTTTGATATTTGATGATTATATGCCAAATGGTAAGAGAATTACTAGTAAATACTAGAGTCAACGTTTTGCTCTACTTTGGCGTTACTGTTAGGTAGAAAATGGAAAAATGTGATTCGGTTCTGTCACTGCCAGATTATTTCGCCAAGCAGGTAGACAAAATTACTTTTGACTTCGTTTGGGAGGGTATACCCCATAAAATTAGAAAAAACATCACTAATAGGCGAGAAAGAAAATGGCGGTCTAAGGATGATTGAGTTCGACTCCATGAATAAGGCTCTGAAGGCCCCTTGGGTCAAAAGATTTAATAATGACATTAGCTCACCATGGAAAATCATCCCAAATCATATAACACAACATTTAGGCGGTTCAGGTTCGTCTTGTCGTGCAATGATGTTTACGTGCTACGGCAAGTTGCCAGCTTCAAGGCTCGCTAGCACCTTCGTCCCTACTCTAAGTCAACTCCATTGAATTTCTTGTACTTTTCTACACAACTTTCTCTAAAGATTTTGGCGAAGCAAAGCGAAACTTCCAAAAAATGCTTCCATTTCACTGTTGAATATTTAACCTTGTTTGTTTAGCTCTGGTCCTAGTAATTCCATCGAACTGGCGCCTTTCAAAGCTTACTAACATCTTTGTCCTTGCTCCCGTCGAAAAGATGTTTATTGCGTTACGTTCCTAGTGATTTTCTTCACTGTCTTTCATGGAGATTTTGGCGGCGAATTGGCGCTAACTGACCGATGTTGACCAACACGTATTTGTTTGGCCGAGCGAAAACCGGAGGTTTGGGGCAAGTGACCACCAAAAAAAAAGACCCCAGGGGCATTATACCGCCGTTGTTCTCCTTGCCTGCAGGGGGCAAAATATGTTCCGGTCACTCAAGATACTATATGAGCCCAAGTGGTGTACCGAAAGTTTGCGACGAATATTTGTTTGACTGAGCACGAAAGACAAGAAAAGCCCCGGGGGCATTAGACCCCGCCGTTTTCCCCCTCCCCTCGGGGTGCAAATACATTACGGTCACTCAAGATATGTGCCCAAGTGGTATAAAGCTTTGAAGTTGGTGATTTTTCTAACGTTTGACGTGTGTGCTGCCATCCCCCCCCCCCCCAACATCTTCTCTGCACCCTTCTCCTTGTGATATTATGAATCTCTTATAGTATGAACACCTTTCCCTTCCCTCATTCCTCGGTCATTCACCTGTTCTAGCACTCGCGAAGAAGAACGTGACGAAATAGTTTTGACCATGGCGTGACTCAGTTACGTCACGTTCTCTGTTTTAACGAAATGACATCTCAGTGTGATGCTCAATATTAAATAAGGGTACGGAAATTTAAATAGATTTATTGATAAAGAAAAAATTATCCTTAAATTGAGAGGGAACGGTTATCTATTGAAAAAGGAAACGTAAAAGTCTACTTTTAGGCCATGATTCGATAAATGCTTTAGCGAAACCCGAATCGGCTTCTGTCTTTCAATGACGTAATGTTTACGTGTTACGGCAAGTTATGCGCCGATCAATTCGAAAGTTCAACATCCCCCCCCCTGGGCAACCCCCTGGGCATTTGAACTTTTGAAGATTGGCTTGTTCAAATTCCCTCCCCTCGGGGCAAGAAAGCTGTTCAAATGCCCCACCAATTATTACTGAACTACCTCTCCTCAAGACAAATTTCGTCTTCAATCAAACTCTTTACTCGCCTTTCAGAGAGAGATATGCCATAATGACACCTTTAAACTTCTTTTAAAGACCCTTTTGAAAGGGTCATTCACTAACAAAGGCGAAATTCTATCTTGCAAATCTGTTAAACCCTCCAAAATTCGAAAAAACTCAGGGGCGTATTACGTCAGAACAAGAGATAAATCCGGTTCAAATTCCCCACCCTTCCAACGAGAAGTTCAAATTCCCCCCTCCCCGGGCACGATGCACAGTCAAATGCCCGGGGTATGCCCGGGGGGGGGATGTTGAAGTTTCGAATTGATCGGCGCATTAGGCGAATTCATGCCAGCTTCAAAACTCGCTAGCGCCATCGTCCTTGCTCTCCCGGAGGTCTGGGGCAAGTGACCACCACCCCCCCAAAAAAACAAGAAAAGCCCCAGGGGCATTAGACCCCGCCGTTTGTTTGTTTGTTTGTTTTTTTTCTAATAGAAACTGAAATGTTTTAAAAATTTTTCGTGCAAATTTTCTGTAAATTGCGTTTTTTTATTAAACATGAGAGTGCACCATTGTCAGCGGTCGTGATTCCTTTTTGTTGTACACCTCAACCGCCCTAAGCGATCAGTGCTCGATCCCACCCGAGAAATTCGCAATCCGCTCGCGATAAATAGCGACAAATGTATAGACCATAAGTAAGGTGATGTTACCAGGACGATTCGCGACGACGATTTCTGGGTTGGCGGATGATCTTCTGCGCAACTTTTGCTTTGCAAGTTTTTGAACCAGCTTCAAAACCCTGCAACGCCAATTCATGAGTTTTTATCAAGTTGTTTCGTGTAATATGCCAGTCGTCAATATTTTGCGCAACGCCATTCCAGAACCCTATTCGCTGCCCCTGCTGCGCTAAAAATCATCCCCTGTAACATACGTTAGTATATACCAAACCGGTGAATAGTGTTTTTCGCGCGCTCTGATTGGCTATTCAAACTAGGGATAGCATTTGCTATTCACCTCCCGGCATTTTTCTGGATTTCGCGCGCGAGTTTTCCCTCCTTTCTCAGAAAAATGAACTGTATTTGGAGCTATACTAAACCATTATTCACCGCAGTGTCGGCGAAGACTGGTATTCACCTCCACTTTGGTGAATAATTGTTAATTAAAAATTGATGCTGAGTTGCACTAAAAATCGTCATTGCGAATCGTCCCGTGTAACATCAGCACAAAAGGAATACGGGGTGAAATAAGTCTCTCTTCCAGTGACGTTAAAATTAAACATTGTGGTTTTTCACGGAACATCTTTTTATTTTTGTTTTCAAAACTTTGATAGCATATTGTGCAAATCCACTCTTATTGTCTTATTGTCGACACTGTTTACCCCAGGTACACAACAATAACAATATCCTTTGAATATTTGTTATAAGAATATTTACTGCATAAACTAACTGATGAACTATACCATAACTGATCGCAATACGTGCATATATACTCCGGGCCAATTTTTATTGCGTTCGACGATAGGAGAACGCAACCCTAATCCCGGCCGGAGTGAAATCGAGATTTTCTCTGTAGTGGACGGACACCAATTTAGCCTCCCCCGAAGATTTTTGCAGGGACCTAGCCTCGGCCGGGAACTGGTGCATACTTTGACTCGCTTTCATGGAACCAGATGTCCTCGCTTTCAAGTCCAAAGGCGTCTTTGTTGCGTAGAAGTTTGTTTCGAATGAGGGAAGTTCCAGGCTCGAAAAAGCAACCTTTCGCCCAAGGAGGTATTGTAAATCCTTGATCGAAGTCTTAGAGAAGTATGTACGACTCCTTGGTACATATGTCAAGTTACAATTCGCCGTTCAGTTGGCAAACCTTCTCGCCTTCGATGAAGAACCACTCGGCATACAACATTCAAATTTATATGTCCTTGAAAGAAACACGTTATTTAAATTTGCTTGATACTTAAATCATTTCTCTCTCGAACAATGCTTTGGCGAGTCACTTTCGAAGTTTTGTGTAATGTCCACGCTGCGACCTTTTAAATTTAGAAATTGCGTTGTCTGCTTATTTCGGAAGTCGACGTTTATCAACGAAGCCACGAACTAAGGGGCAGTTTACATGGAGGGAGGAAGATCCTAGCGCTAGGAAGATCCTAGAAGGCGGATCATCCTAGCGCCATATGTTTTCTGTATTCAGTTTACATGCAAAATGTTGTACTTGGCCTTAGCGCTAGGATCTTTCTAGCGCTAGGATCTTTTTTTTTTCTTCCTAGCTGAGAGATAGGAAGATCCTAGCACCATGTAAACTACCTTCGCTCGGAAGATCCTAGTTCTAGGGACAGAAAAACAAATATGGCGGCGGCCGGGCGTTCAGCTGCTAAAGGCCGACAGTTTTATTTGATTTCCAGCAACCACCCCAACCGAAATTTCTGCATGTAAACCAAACGAGAATTTGTTTCGCCTTCTAGGATCTTCCTCAGTGCTAGGATCTTCCTCCCTCCATGTAAACAGCCCCTAAAAGAGGTTGAGAGGACCACTGCAGGAATATTTTTTCGAGGTTTTCAAAAGAGTTCAACAGTAGTTGTTACTTTTCAGTTTAATTCTGTATTTACATGTGAAACTTTCGATGAGTGTATACAAGCGGTCATGTAAATAAAGAAATATGTCCCCTGAAAAATAACATGTGTCACGCAACTTTGTTATTTTAAGATTTATTTCACATCTGACAATGTTCGATTGCTTTAAATCCTTTTCTATTTAACTATGAAAATATATCAACTGAAAACAACCCAGGGGAAAGGTCGAGAAAGATCAGAAAGCTGAGGAGACTCTTTCTTTTCTTTCCCTAATTTCGGTGCCGACAAGGGTTGCAGTCGAACGCACTCCACTAATCTGTGATTACTACTAGTCTTATCGTTTTTTCTTTTTTTTTTTTGTAATAGTGAGACTTTATTTCAGGCATTGCAAAGTACAAAAAAAAAACAAAGATTACAAATTTACCCACTATACTCCCTTCCCCCTCTTCAAAACAAAAACAAAAACAACTGGCTAATCACGCAAAAAGAAAAGAAAGAGAAAGAAACAAAAAACTTACAAAAACATGAAAAACTTACAAGGACAACTAAGTAAAATACAGAAAAAAACAAAACAAAAAAGTTACAAGCCAGGAAAAGAAA
>CAXIQD010000428.1:30000-77000 GCA_964030785.1 Siderastrea siderea | reverse complement strand
GAGGCGAGCCAGAAAACGGCACCACCCATCCCGGTCTGCCGCCGATGCGACAGCAGCCCTCCACGAATGCCAACCTAGGCGGTTTCTTTCTGTCTCCACGGTTCTTCTCCACGTTTCTCTTGGCCGGCTTGCCTCCTCTTACCTTCAGGTGCCCACGTTAGTACAGTCCTCGCGATGTTGGCTGGACTTGTCCGCAGTACGTGCCCTATCCATCGCCATCTTCTCACTCGTATCAGGGCTGATACCGGTGTACTCCTTGTTGTTTCATAAAGCTCTTCGTTGCTCATCAGATGGTTATTCCTTATCAAATGTCTAAACAGTCTTTAATTAAAGTAGTATCGATGTCTATTAAAGACAGACATCACATCGTACCAATTGTGTGCTTGTAAATTGAAGTACTTGCTTCTTGGACTAGTGAATCTTGTTTTGTTTTTTTAATTTTCGAACAAAAAAGGGTCGGTCAGGCGATGGGAAACGAAACATTTATTGGGATGGCCTTTCCGACTTTTTCAATAATGCATTATATTTTCAATAGTGCAGTAGCTGAATCTGTAAATTGCAAAGATATGAATTTTATTTTCGCGTGGTAGAGCAAAAAACATACCTACTGTAAAAGTAAAAACTTTTTTATTCATCAAAAGTTTAAACACGTGTTCGAAGGCTAATATTAAGCTATAAATTGAACAAAATGCCAATCTGAAAGGCATTTCGCGAACGAAAATAAGCCTTCATTACTGTCACTGATTATTTATAATTCGCCGTTTGAAATGTGTTTCGCGAAGTCTTGCAGTTCGGCAGCTGCATGAATTTCTTGATTTTCCCTTACTTCGTCTCCACTCCACATTTAAGAAGCTATTTAAAATATTTTCAATCATGAAGTTTTCTTATTTGTGTTAGCATTTTCCTTTTACTCATGCAGTAAAAGATTTTGCTTTGGCTTCACAAATCGATAGACGACTCAATAATTCGCCATTTTCAGCCGAAGTTTGGCAACTTTGCACAAACAACCGTGCAAAGGCGGCCGCAAAGGCGGCCGCAAAGGCGGGAAATGACGTCATCGATATCCACCAAGATAATCTTTTTAATATATAGCCACGAGTGTTTTACTGTAAAAATCATAACCCATTGACACCTGAAGCGCCCAAAACCGCCCGTGCGTGACAACCCCTGAATTCCCTGAAGCGCCCGAGACCGCCCCGGTAAAACCATGTGTTTGAAAAAGACTCTACCCTCCCCTCCTTAAGGATTTTGGTTTCCCTGTTGTTCTATTGTTAAAGGGGACAAATAAACCAATCAGAATATGTCTTTTGCGCATATTTTTGGAGCTCTTTCGGGGTACTAGAAAGACTTTTTTTGTCCCTCGATTTGCGATGAAGAAATATGGCGCAGCATGTTGTTTACGCACGGAGAGGTAGTGAAATTTACGGTTCTTTTTCGCTCTATACGGGGAAAAAAAACCTCTCTGAGTCTCGAAATGAAAGGCAAAAATTTTGCTTTAGATCAGTGAATGTTTAGGACGCTTTGAAGTGGATAGTTTCCTAGTACAAAGTGATGAAAAGTTTAGCCGATTCGATAAGACTTGAAGACCGCGTGGAGTCAATTTTTGCGAGCAGAAATCAAGACTTGTGAATCTTTCGTTTGAACAATTAGACCAGGTAATGAACCTCTTTCATTGTAAATATTATTTCCTATGATGTGCTGTTTAACTCACTGGTTCGGCAAACTATTAAATTTAACCATCAGATCAGAAATGACTGTGCTTCTTGCGCTGTATTTTTTGTGTACGCTTTTGTGCGCTTATTTCTGTTGCACCATCTGTGTTTTAAAGCGTGCTTTCCCTCTTCGATTCGTGACTTTTTTCTTCAGTTTGCATAAAATTTTCTTTTCTGAAGATTCTTTTTATTTCTACAAGCATATTTGTTCAATCCTCACAACGAAAATAGATCTAAACATTCCAACAGTTATTTGCATAAACTTCCATTTTGACCCTGAAACCTGATCCTTTTGTGGCAGTGATCGTCTCAAATTTTTCTTTGTTTCGTGTTAAAATTTCGCTGCTATAGAAATAAATGAAAAATGGCTTTCTTTGTAATGTCAAATGAATGGAATCTGTTTAAAAATTTTATGGAATTATGCTGTGATTTCCGGTGGGAGTATTTTGAATGGTAAAGGAACAGCGTAGGAATACGTGTCTCTGAGCATGTGTTTGCTTTTTGTTTGCTGCATTTCTGAGCGTTTTGTAGATTTCCTACTAAGTTAAACTTCTCTATTTTCCCTTTGGTGTTGAAAAAGTGGTTGGACTAAAAGTTCTGATGGATAATAATTGTGCAATATATCGGGAATGGACACGGCTTTTCTCATGAGAATGACAACTGCAAAGTTTACTGTCTTTGCGATTTTGACTGCAAATGGCGCGCAGTTGAAAAAAATCCTTAAATCTTGTTTTGGAGCTAAATTTGACAATATATTTTCGATCCTGACAAATCCTTGTAATTAAAAAATAACTCTTTAACTATCCATCGGGAAATAAAACGTAACAACAAAAGCTGAGAATTTGTCTTTATCTACTGCGCATTGTGTTAATTTTTTCAAGTCGTTTATTTCGACTGAATGCTGAAAAATGTTCAGGAAATTGGGGGTGGTCGCGCGTAAATTTCCTCAGGAGTCAATGGGTTAATGCACGCTTGAGGACTAGAAAAGCTGCTGCACCACTCCCCCCCCCCCATTATTTCAGTTTAAAAAGAACAGAAGTGGATTGTTCTGTCTTCAGATTGTGGCTAAAAAATGTTTCTCACCTCAAAGCGTTCCTAGAGTCCGGCTTGTTTAGCTAAATAACTTGATATCCAATCAATTTCGGGCAGTTCACGGCAAAATAGTGGCTTACACAACTCAAAAGAAAAACAACAAATTTCAAAGATTCTTTTTTCATCTGTCCCTTCCTTTGGCGCTGTCTTACTTTCATTTAAGCAAGCAAAACGTTTCTTATAAAACTTGCTGCTTTAAAGCATTATTAAAACAACAAAACTAGAGAATAGAGGCGAACTGAGTCGGTCAGCGAAATTAAACAAACAATTCGCATATCGTTTGTAAGGTGCAGGTAGTTGTTGACATTTATGTTCTATGGATAAACAAAAAAATGCCCGCTAGAATTTCATCGCACGTATACAGCGGCTATTTATTAGATTCTCAACCTCGGATATTGCATTCTAGCTTACTGATTGGTTCACTGAATCCCGGTTATCAGCTCGTATACCTATGTTTGACCTTATATGGGAAATGAGTGCGGCAAGTGCCGCTCAGCGAAAAATTTTTCCGCGGGAAGCGACAGTTCCATCAAAAATGGTTGAAAACAGCAAATTTGGCGAGCGTTATGAACAAAAAATAATCAACGGTGCCTACAAAAACCGCATACTAATAAATGCCATAGTAAAATTAACTACGCAAAACAAAAGGATAGATGCGGAAAGTTTTGTTAATATAAATACTTATAAAGTAGAAAAGCAGCAAATAATTTAGGAAAGAATGGCAAACTGACACAGTTTCATTCAGTGTACGTAATATAATTATGATCAGCACTTCTGGAAAGTTTGTTACCTTTCATTCTTGGTTTTGTCCTTTTGTCCTTTATTTTATGCTTTTGCTTCGGATCATCCGGTAAATCCTAACTGTTGTCACAATTTCTAAGATATATAGACGACTTTAGAGTAGATTGCTTGAGGAAAATCTTGGGAAGAAAACTCTCTCGCTCTCTTTCCTCGTGTGTTTCATTCAACTCAAGAAGTCAGTGAACACCGCGCCAGAAATTTTCCCACCTCCTCCCATACTTTCACTTCGTTTACATCAAAATGAAATGTCCAATCCATTTAAATTCGCGCCGAGTTGGCTATAACCACTCGTATCCAACAATGGCGATGGCCTGCCTTTCAATGGTACCAATTCACATTTTTAACCTATTGTCTCTAAATGCTCGAGGGATTCGCGACACTTTCAAAAGTAAATCTATGAACTAAACAGCACAATGCCGATATAGTTTTTTACAAGAAAACTACAGTACTCCAGAAATTGAAATTGAATCAAAGTTTTAGTGGCAAAGGTAAAATGATGATTGCTCACGATATCAATCATGGCAGAGACGTGTAATTTCTATTCAAAAGCGAGCTTCATTTCGAAATTAAAGGTGAGCATATTTACACCGAAGGCAGATATATCGTTGTCGAAGCAACCATCAAAGATTGGCCTTTCCTGTTGGTAAACTTATCTGCACCCATTAATAGCCCGGATCAATGCAAATTTTTTGACGACGTTTAATCCGTGTTGGACGAGCTGGATGTAGATCCAGACCATTATCGGAGGCGATTTCAATATGTACCTTAATCCCACGCTGGACTATCTCGGGGGTAGAATTGAGACGAAACCATCGGTGCAAAGCATTGAAAAACAAATCATGGCTTGTGATCTAATAGATATTTGGCACATTCACCACCCAGTTAAAAAGAGCTTTCTTGGACTCAGAAAAGGCCGTTTGCTAGACAACGGCTAGACTACTGGCTAGTAAGTAGAACAACTCAAGACGAGGTATCTAAAACTGAGAGTATTCCTGCTTTCAAGTCAGAACATTCAGCGGCTTCTCTGCTTCTTAACAGTCTGGACAAACAACCTCATGGTCCGTCCTACTCGAGATTCAACTCCAGTTTATTAGAAGATTTCTCCTACGCTGAACGTATCACCTTTAAATATTCTGAGTGACTTGAAGAATTAAAAGAAGTTGTTGACAAACGAGTTCTGTTGAACTCATTTAAATATAGATTATTAATTCTTTTACTATTTTATTAGTATTTAAAAACACAGCAAATAAAAAGTGAAAGAGCGCAAAGAACGCCTGGCTGAAGGGGCAAGGAAGGTCAAGGGATACGAAACGATGTGTAACACTGATGACCCCTCACAAAATAAAGTAAACGACCTTGAAGCTGCAAAACACGAATACTGTGAACTTATCCATGACTACGTTGTGCGCGGCTACATTGTGCGGTTTAGAATCAATTGGTACGAGCACGGAGGGAAAACCTCAAAATAATTTTAATACTTGGAAAAAATAAGGAGTGGTAAAACTGCTGTAAGGCAACATTATGATTCCACCGGAAAATGACAGTCAATCCATAATCTACACTTTGTTGAGTTATTTTTTCAAAAATAGCTCTTAGTCGGCGTGATGGGCCGTGTAGTCAGTCAGTCAGTCACTCAGTGAAGTATGTTTGTCACACCAATCAGATTTCAGGTACTATCAGAACCAATCAAATTGTAGTTTATAGGGGGGAAGCAATGTGACACAGTGGTAGTGAGCGATTTCGTTCGAAGATTTTAGATTTGTAGGAGGCGGAATTGGTGAGTTGTGAATTAACCCTGGATTAAAAACGTGTTTTTCGTAACGCTCGCCTACTTACAACGCACACACCGTCAGCAAAAGGCCCAACACAAAATTGTTATTCGTCTTATTCGAGCGTTCGTTTTGTAGAGGCTAGCTTTCCTGACCGTGGTAAAAATTACATAAAGTATTTGCACACAGCGGATTTAAAGAATAATGTTGTCATTACTTTTGCCGCCCGCTTTGCGAAGTTCCTTGGGAAATTGGAAAGTTTGTTACGAAGTTGCCAAATAGGTTGCAAGTTTGCTAATCAAATTGCGAACTTCGATACAAAGTTCCCAACTTCGGCCCGATTTGATGAAACCTTCTGTAAATATGTTATCAAAAGGGGCTTTGCTACGCTAAACTGTTGGAAACAAATGTCATAAAAATAAAACACTCAGCGAGCCGTAAACATGTTGTCTCGAACAAATTAGTCTTCCCTGTCGCGTCGCGTCCTTGGGAAATTGGAAAGTTTGTTACGAAGTTGCCAAATAGGTTGCAAGTTTGCTAATCAAATTGCGAACTTCGATACAAAGTTCCCAACTTCGGCCCGATTTGATGAAACCTTCTGTAAATATGTTATCAAAAGGGGCTTTGCTACGCTAAACTGTTGGAAACAAATGTCATAAAAATAAAACACTCAGCGAGCCGTAAACATGTTGTCTCGAACAAATTAGTCTTCCCTGTCGCGTCGCGTCGGCTTCGATTAAAATCAATTTTACATATGGGTAAACCATCCAGTTTCATCCAGCTTACAAACGCAAAAGACTTGAAACTGAAGATTATGCCTCACAGAAATCGTTAAATATGTGTTTTCATACAAAAAAGTTAACATTTGACCAAATTTCTACCTGCCTAAAATTTATTTATCGGCAAATCACTTGCGTGATCGCTGATGCGAAACGTTGTCTTGCACTTCAAGCTACTTCAACTTTCCTTGACAAGTTCTAAAATATTCGAGTTCAGAAATCGCCATGACTTTCGAGCAACATGTCTTGTTTCTCGTCAACTACCAAACTTTTTGTGCAAAAAAGTGACTCCGTGGGCCGCCATACACAAATAGCTCAACCCATGGCATAAACCATCCCAACAGGACAATCACCCAGTTTCACCCCAAGCCACCCCCTAATTTGAAAAAATAACCCCTGCACGCTTAGCGTGCCTATGTTTACCGTTTGTTACTGTGTGTTACACTTTGTTACGGTTTGTTACACTTTGTTACTGTGTGTTACTGTGTGTTACACTTTGTTACGGTTTGTTACACTTTGTTACTGTGTGTTACTGTGTGTTACACTTTGTTACTGTGTGTTACTGATTGTTACGGTTTGTTACGGTTTGTTACACTTTGTTACTGTGTGTTACTGATTGTTACACTTTGTTACGGTTTGATACACTTTGTTTCTGTGTGTTACTGTTTGTTACACTTTGTTACACTTTGTTACTGTGTGTTACTGTGTGTTACACTTTTTTACTGTGTGTTACTGTGTGTTACACTGTTACTGTGTGTTACTGTTTGTTACGGTTTGTTACACTTTGTTACTGTGTGTTACACTTTGTTACTGTGTGTTACTGTGTGTTACGGTTTGTTACACTTTGTTACTGTGTGTTACACTTTGTTACTGTGTGTTATACTTTGTTACTGTGTGTTACACTTTGTTACTGTGTGTTACTGTTTGTTACGGTTTGTTACACTTTGTTACTGTGTGTTACGGTTTGTTACACTTTGTTACTGTGCGTTACTGTGTGTTACACTTTGTTACTGTGTGTATCTGTGTGTTACACTTTGTTACGGTTTGTTACTGTTTGTTACACTTTGTTACTGTGTGTTACTGTGTGTTACACTTTGTTACTGTGTGTTACTCTGTGTTACACATTGTTTCTGTATGTTAGAATCATAAGACATTGTATTTTTTAGATGTATATGAATCAGGGTATACGCGTATACGCGTTGGTTTTGATTCTTTTGTACAGCTCGTCAGTGTTGCGTGTTACAGTTAGTTACGCGTAACAATCTGTTTAGTCTAAAAAGATGAAAAGTCATGAACTCTTGGCTTGGGTCTTGGCTTGGCTTGGGTCTTAAATTTAGACCTACGCTTAGACCGCCTGCCACTTGTGTTTTTGACAATCAAATACAGGATTTCTGTCGTACCATCCATCTGCATTACAAATTTGCTGATCAACCTGATGACCCGGACTTCAATCCTAAACTGTACGTTAAAACAGGATGGAATCCTCCTTGGGAAGATCCTGACCTCGAAGAAAACCTGTACAAAATCCGTCAGGAGCTACTGGAGAACTTTAACCAGACCCCACCTCGTTGGACAAACAATTTGACGTTTCACGAACAGCGAGGATTGCATGAGCTCAAGGAAAACGCCATGGTTCGCGTCTTAGCCACAGACAAAAACCTCGGACCTGCTCTCATCTCTACAGAATGGGTAGAAAAAGAGACTCTTAAACACCTTAATGACACTTAATCATATGCTCAAGTCACGAAAGATGACTGGATGTTTAGACGTCAAAAGGTAATTGAGACCAGAAATAAACTTGTAAATAGTTACTCTAGATTTCTACCACCCAACTCTCTCAAGTTCCTCCGTAGCTTAGACGACAGTCCTAGGAGTATCGATCCCGCTAAATTTTATATTATTCCTGAGATTCATAAGTTACCTATAGCTGGGAGGCCTATCGCGGCTTCTCACTCTTACATCACCAGGCCCATTAGTATTTTTGTTGATGAATTAGTCAAACCTAACATTACTATGCCTACGGTGTTGCGTGACTCGGGTGAACTGATCCAGTGTTTAGAGAAAGTTGAGCTACCCGCAAATTGCTTTCTTGTTACGGCGGATGTGTCATCACTCTATCCTAACATTGACACAAAGAAGGCAATTATTGCTCGACCTCTTGCTTAGAGAGGGCAAGGTAGCGCAAACGCCTCTCTTGGTTCAGTTAGCTCGGTTAATGAGAAATTTTTTGAGCTTGTAACCTCAGCAAACATACTAGGTGTAACAATAACTGACGATCTCAAATGGAATGCGCATGTTAACAACATAGTATTAAAAGCTTCCAAGCGTCTTTATTTATTAAGGCTGCTTAAGCGCGCTGATCTAGATGTGAAATCTTTAATTCAGTTTTATTGCACATGTATAAGGTCCATCTTAGAATACGCTTGCCAGACTTTCCACTCAAGCCTACCACAGTATTTGTCCGATGATATCGAGAGGATCCAAAAACGTGCCCTGAGAATCATCTTCCCAGAACTACACTATAATGAAGCATTAGAGAGCGCACGGCTAACAACCCTTTGTGTGAGGAGAGAGGAACTGTGTATGAAGCTGTTTAGCTCAATAGAGGAAGATAGTCAACACAAACTTCGCCACCTTTTACCGGAACCTAATACAACCTTTTCTGATTCCCCTCCAGGCATTTTTCTTTCTAATTTTACCCTTAAAAATTAGAACTCCCGATATCTTGAACGGTTTTGGATTTCCCTTCAAGGTTCAAGTTATTAGTATTCATTTTTAAGTTGTTGCATTTCTTTTTTCTAGGCCGACTTGCAATGGCTTTCATTCGAGACAATGATGTGAACTACTGGCCTACTCCAGCAGAAAGTCCTGACTTAAATCCGATTGAGATGCTCTGGCATGAACTCAAGAATCACTTACGACGTGTTGTTAAGCCTTCAAACAAGGAGGAGCTTGTCAGTGGTATTCAAGAGTTCTGGCGGACTGTGACACCAGAGAAATGTCAACGATACATCGGCCATCTGCGAAAAGTTGTACCAGAAGTAATCAGACGTGAAGGCAGAGCATCGGGGTACTAAACACCTTACACCAACACCAAAAACGGCTCCTTTAGGAGCCACCAAACAAAAAAGTCTTGACCAACAATAAGAAATTAACCCGTTTACTCCTCTTTTCTTAACACCTGGCATACCATATATATTCGATTAAATGCTGCAGCATTTCATAAATTTTTCATGATTCAAGGGCAGCGTTTATTTTAAATTCACTTTATTTCTTGCAAGCAATAGTATGGAACAGAATAATTAATTATAAAAGCTTGTCAGCCAATATCCCCCCCCCCCTATGAATTAATTTTTCTTCTCAAGCGCTGATTGTAAATCATTGCTTGCAACCGGCTGAAAAAAAATTTTGCCACACAAATGCTAACCTGCAGAACAGGCGGTTTATTTTTGCAGGGTTATTGCAAGGCCAAGTGTGAAGCGCAAGGGAAAAATAAACAGCATGTAGCCAAACCATTGTTCATGCTCTACCGCCCACTTTTTGGATTGACATGAAAGACTGAGAAAGGACCAATCAAAGAGTGCTTAAATTTATTAGCGACCCGCAAAATAAACCGCCTGTTCTGCAGGCTACACAAATGCAGGTCAGAACAAAATTGTTGGTATGGTGACGTGGCAAGCCCTAGACTGACAGTTATTTTAATCATCAAGGTGGCTGAACACAGTATACCGATCTTTGGAGTACATATCCTATATATTACTCTCACGCCGTTGCAGTTGACAAGCTCAGATTTGGCAGTTTACAAGATCAGGCACTGCGTTTGAGTTTTAAAGTTTTAACAGAGCAAATTTTTACTTTTCGCAGCTTTATGTTTTCACGTAATGTACTAGTAAGAAGGTTTAAAAATTCCTTTGTTAAATTTAAGATTTTTTTATAATCAGCAGTTTTCTTGCTTTCTAATGACTGGTTTGTTAGAAATTGTGCCTTTCTGGAAACACCCTAAAACATGCAATCGCAGCTTTTTGATCAACTGCGCACGCCCTGCATTTACATTTTTGTTTGTCTCAAAGCCTTGATCGGGGGCAGTCGGACTTAAATCCAGAGCGTGTGGAAACTGTGTTCAGCCACCTTCAGGTGTCACAGGACTAGATCATTTTCCCCTTTTTGTTGTTTGCTGTGTCTTGTTTAAAATAGACCTTTCCACCATCCCTATGAAAAATGGCACCAAGTTGAGGTTAGGGTGGGCAAAAACTGTGTGATTCTTCAAATTTGGGGACACATCAATTGATAATAATCAAGCGCATTTAATTCACCAACATCTTTTGTTTTGGTTTTGTTCGATTTCAATTGATGACATTGAATTTAATCCTTTGATGCAATTCGAGTAAGTTGATAAAATTTTGTTTGACTGCATTCAATGTGATACGTTGGTTTAAAAAGACAAAATTCCTAGCAGTCAGTATATATTCATCCTATTCTGTCCAGTTATAACATAGTTTTTCAACTCGTCTCCCATATCACCCTGACTGAAGCTACACAGTTATGCAACAATCCAGTATCTTGTAATGTGCATCATTTATTTATGAAAAATTAATACTTGAAAATTATAAAATTATACATAAAAAAGTGACAAGAAAAGTGTATTTTGACATTTGTTCTATTTACAGTTTTGAAAAAAAAAATTCTTCATGCAGATTTATAGCTTAACCTTAGCAGTTTTCTCAAAAACGAGTCTTAGTAATAATCAGTTTAAAAATTTACAAAACTATTCCAAAAAAATTCAATAAGTGTAATGTATTTGACAATTATAGGTGGAAACATAATCCTTCATAACCTAACATTTGCCTTATTTACAGTTGTTGAAAGGAGTGTTTTTCTAGTTTGGTCTTGGAAGCTTTCTCGAAAATGAATCCATAGCTTTTCGGCACTCTCGCCAGTTCCTTTCACCCTCGGAAGGAGGGGCAGGGTAATACTTCTTTACAAGTGACCTGACTTGCTCTACTTTACTGGGGTCAACGGCTTCCTTCCCCCTCACCCCACTAGCAGTGAAAAGGTGGGATATTTTTCTATTGTAGTTTGAAGAACGAAAATGTTGTGGGTGGTGACTAAATGCTTTCGTTTATTAAAAAAAAGTCTTTTTAGCGTCGCTAATCAATTTTGTATTGCGGTGTTCACTTTTCCATTTTGGCTTTTAATCAGCGGCGACACAGCAAAAGCTACGGAACTTTTTAGCCCGTCAAGAGAAAGGGATGTAGTTAATTATCGGCTGCCTGCATGCGATTTTTCTGTTATCTCAATTTAAACACAGCTAAAAGGTGTTTTTAAGGCCCGTATTCACAGACGATTTTTGTCGAACAACTCAATGAAAATTTTTGTCGCGGATCGCGGCGATAAAATCGCCATGAAATCGCCGCGAGTTTGCACGCGTATGAACTGGCGGCGATAAAATCGTCGCGATTCGAGCCCACTCGAAACTTGTGCAACTTCGGCGCGACAAAAATTGGGCCTTAAGTTAAACGCAAAAGGTAAACGGGCCTTAAGTTAAACGCAAATTTAAACTGTTTAGCAAGGCTTTGAAAACTTTTGACCTGTTTACAACCATATGTTCTCGCGAATTAAGTTTTCTTTGGTTGAGCGACAGTGCACATTAAGCCATCGGAAAAAGCGAATTGATAAAGTGTTCTTAACTGTTGATCCGTGAATATAAACATAAATTAGAAATGAACACACCATTCTCAGTTTAGAATTGATAGCCCGATATGCGTCGCATTTGCTTCATACACGTGCATAATTTTGTAATTTCACCCGTGCGGGGTAAAAAATGTTGAACTTAAAACATTTATACTTCTATAAAAGAACACTATCATTCACTTCATACGAGCTTTGTTTTCCGTTCGCTTTTTTTATTTAAAGCTCGCATCTATCGATTTTCAAAGTTTTGAACACAAAACGTTCGGTCGAGCGATTGTTAACCACGAACTTACATGAATTACTTTTCACAGCTTCAGGTAAACAATGGGTGAAACTACTAATCAGTAACTATTGTTTCTTCACCGCGGTATACTGCATGTCGCTTACCGCGGCGTTCGGTCATGTTCGTCCAAGACGAGGTTGAGCTTACCGCGGTACCGCGGTGAGTTCGCGGCACAACCGCGCGGCAAGGACGAGGTTTCACCGCGTGCTAATGGGTAAATAGTTTCGGGCGGTACTGTAGTTCTTTTTTTCAATATTTATATTTTATGGTTAGAAACATTGTTATTATTATCCTTTTAAAATTAGATTATGTCTATTAACATTATCGTAGTCTTATAGATCTTTTTTATTGACTTGTACATAATTACGTAATTCAGCCTGGTGGCTGCGATGTAATTTTAATAAACTATCTATCGATCTAACTATCTATCTATCTAATAAGTACATTCGCCCATTTTAAGACTATCGCAAGCATGCCAATTTGCTCAATTTGTCACATACGGGTGAAGGAGTTGGGAGCTGATTGTACTCTCTGCGTCATGGTTGCTTGAACTCCCTATTCTGTTAGGAGCCGCCCAGAGACTTTTGATTTTCAACACATAGTTAAGGCCAAGAGTTCGATGGCGCCGAGAAGGTCGCTGAATTCGCATTCTTTTAAACATCATCTTGATTTTTGAAGTCGCTTATTTTTGGTTAAAGGTGGTCGTATCCAAGTTGTGAAGTGGAGTGAAAAGTCGTCTTGTACTTCAGTACTTCACAGAACATGGCATTAAGAAATATCACATTGTAGCCATGAACTGGCAAATTGTTGTTTTGCTTATTAAACCAACTGCTTTTTTCACGTTCTCGTCGCTGTCAAACTCCCTATCTTTCTCTGTGGGTATTGTTCTCAGTAAACATATCTTTGAATTGCTATAAAGGTCAAAAGGAGGAGTTGCGTTCAAAATCCTACGATGTCACACATGCACAGCATTTGAAACTTGACTGAATACTCGTGCGGTGTAAACGTGGCAGTGTTGCAATTGAACTAGAAAAAGCGACCCTTACTACGAAACGACAACATCTATAAAAGCATCACTAGCAGAGCAAATTTGCAAATAAATATAAAAGTAGTTTCTTAGAGCTATTTGGGATCGCATTCTCATTGAAAAAAAGGAAAATTTGAAGATACATAGTCGTAGTCATGCAGAGAAAGGCAATATACAAAAAAGTGTGATTCACATACAGAGTTGTTGTTTTGGTCATTTTTCTGCTTTCTTCTTTGGACGTTGTCATTATGCAAGGTCTTGGAAAAGAAAAAGATAACAGACAGGAGCTGGGGTTTAATACTTTACTCCAATTTCTTTTTACAACCTTTCTATTATTACGTGACAAATTCATTGTTGCACAAAGTAGCAGCAATAACACATGTTAAACATAATTAGTTACTAAGGCCCTGTCCACACTAATGCATTTTCAAAAACCTCCATTTTCAGTTTCTTGAAAACGCATAAAAAGTTTTCCGTCCACACTAGCGCTTTGACAGCATTTTCGACCGTCTACACTGTGTTTTCATTTGAAAACGCACACCTTTTTATCCATTTTTGCTTTCTCTCCACACTAATACGATCAAAAACAGAGGTGTATGTCCACGAAAATGGAGCAGGCACGCAAGCATTTTTAAAAACCTCCGTTTTCGTCTATTTACACTAAGATGCTGAACCTCCATTTTCAAAATCCTCCACTTTTGATAGCGTTTACGAAAATCTCCATTTTCATAGACAAACATCTTCATTTTCGATCGTATAAGTGTGGATGGAATGCGAAAACCAATAAAAAGTATGCGTTTTTTTCAACAAAAACACAGTGTGGACGGGCCCTACATTTGATTTAATATTGTATTTATAACTTACGTGTATTTGTAGAGATAATAATTTATTGCAATGTGGCTTCTTAAAAAAAAATTGGTCTTGATGTTTCAAAGTCAGTTTGGCTATAGAGTCACTTTATAACACCATATATGAAGTTCACTGATTTTCATTCACATCCGCAATCACTGGCTAGAGACGATACTGGCAGCCAAAACTTGTCGATTCCGATTTCAAGATTGGTTTGGGTTTTCTATGCCTGTTATGATTGACAACTCACTTTCCAGTCAACCACATTTAAGCAGGGGGTGGGGGAGAGGGGGTCTCTTCCACAAGTGCCTCGTTGAACTTCATTTGGTTTCACAGCATTCTTTGGTATATGTTATACGATAACATTGAATGACAGATACACAATTAACTTTTTCCTCTCTTTGGCAGGATTTTATTCAAACTTTAGACGACCAAATGGTTTCTTATTATGAAGGATGAGGACAGTGACAATGAGAGTGAGCACAATGATGTTTATAGTGAAAGCCCAATGGTGTCTGGCTCTGCCAACAGTGAACAATCTTCAGGAGCAACTAGCACAGCTCCAAACCCTGAACCTCATTTGGACCCATCAAACTCACCAGTGTGTTTGCATAGTTATGCCTCAAGAAACTGAGAACAAATGTTGTGGTCAAAGAAGATGTGTGACAAGTTTTGCAAGGTTCACTAAACTGTGTATGGACCCAGATTCTTGCAGCTTTGAATAAGGAATCGAGGCGACATTCGTAATGATTGAGACGATAAAAGCACAAGAGCCAGTACATTCCCGATCGCCATGGACATTTAGGAAATTGTAAAAAGGTCTGTCCAATATGTGTAGTCAAAACTGTGCGTGGGCACTCGTGGATTTTTCACAAAATTACGGTTCATAGTGCATCTAGATCCTACTATTCAGAACTTTGAAATAAGGCAGCTGAAAAACTACTTCCCAAAACCAAATGAAGCTTACATTAACATCTCTTCTTACTCATGGTAACCTGTCTTTCTCAGGTTTCTAGTCCACAGAATCTGTACTCAGTACGTCATGAAAATGCAATCATTGGTCTCAATCCCATTGTGGAGCGTTTTCTTCATGAACTGAGAATGAGAAGGGGTAAGACTGTTCTAAAAGGATTTTATCATGCTGTGTTGACAAGGGAGGAATTCGATGAATTGATTGTTGGAGGAAGGTGACAAAGGGGAAGAGCAGAAGAAGATTCATATATTACAAGTGGGACAAAGCACTCGAATTATGGAAAAAAGAGACAACAGCAACTTGTATAGATGCAGGGAGTCTATTACAGCGAGTGGACAGTGATGGATGAGAAATGATGTATTGGATTATTTAGCTTAGGCTGGAAGGGAAACATTTTCCTGTCAGTCAAGGTGAGTGGACCTAGCTGCTGTTGGTCCATACCATGGCCTTGGGCCAGGCTCTTAGCAGAGAGTACAGTCACATCCCAATTCAAGCATGGTAGGTCTTTTTGTACCATCAACTGGTCACAATGCCACCACCCTTGCTAAGGAAGTCAGGGAGGTTTCAATGGAATGCTTTTGTAATGAATGATGTGTACCATGGCAGTGGGACAGATGTTTATCTGTGATGTACGCTTGAAGTGCTATCACATCAACCACACTAGACCACCGAAAAAAATTTCATGCAGATTCATTACTTTCTTTTAATAGCTCTCTTCGTCCCAGCTGGCACATAAGGCCCCATGCTAGTAACGTGAAGGGAAACCTTTCTATTCCTGCAAGAGATGGATCTAAGCAAGCTGCACCCTACAGAAGCAAGGAGTGTTCTACCATTTTTGTTTTAATACCAGTGAATTTGCAAACAGGTTTTTTCGATGTAAGAGTAGTCGGGCCTTAGTAATCAGCGAAAGGAAAAGTGCATTTGATTAAAAGCCAGTTAGTACTTACAGTTCAGTAGTCCTTGATCATTTCTCATAGTGATATTAGCAAATGCTAAAAACAATTTGATTTTACCTTTTTATCTCAGAATGTATTGCAGAAAGAGTTTCAGCCTTGCCTAAACTTGAGGAAATGGATGAAAAACAACTTGGTTCTCATGAGGATGTGCCAGCAGAGTCTCCTATTGTCATATTAAGAAAACAAGTTACATAAATTAAACTTATTCTTAATCACACATTTAGGCACCACAGAAGTTCCATTTGGAGGGAGGAGCTGGGAGATAAGGATCTTGTCCCAATAAGGATTTCGAACCAACCTATTAGATGGCTTACATGTAGGTAAAAATGTTTTACAGCTCCACACAAATGTAAAAAATAAAAACAGTGGAAAAAACCATAATTTATAACTAATTCAATTTACATACCACTGGGCATCCCTGATTTGTTTGCCCCTTTTTCCTAATTTTCTTTTTTTATTCCCATTCCAGCATATCTGCTAGTCTGCCTTGAGGTTGTACAGCAGGCCACAGTGACCCTCCCAGACTGTATTAATTTTTCGTGATCTAACAGAACATATCAAATTTGAAATGTAGGGAGAAATGCTTTCCGAGACAATAATGACAGAACTTTTGTTTGTGAGGATCCTTTCCTGGGAAAAAAACAGATGCCATACTGTGCTAAACATGGTTTTGGGTGGCTGAAGAAATCCACAAAAGGGGTCGTGTTGACAGATCTGTCAATAATTACGTCTCTGAACTGAAACATGACCCCCCCCCCCATGCCAGACGAAATAAAACCACTGTGTGCGCAAACTGGAGCCATCTTTCATGCCAAGCAACATGGAAGCTGCACTCAAAGACTCGACAATGTGTTTTGGCTGCACGGTTAAACAGATATTTCTTTGTTATAATTAACCGTTTTTGCAATCATTTTAAAGCTTGATCTCAATTCATTAACAGGATTGCTACTTTTTCCTTTAGTTTTAATCGCATTCTGGCTGGCTTAGCCAACATTTTGTGGCAAAAGAAGCAAATGCCAGGCAAAAGTCTGGAAGATTGCCAAAAAAGACCTTTTCAACGTTTTTTTTTAAATTCTGTAGGTGAGTATTATTGAACTACCTTGCTTTTTATCTGAACTGAAATGGAACATATTTTATTCGAGCAATTGTGTCTCGGCATTTGGCATGTCACTGTTTTTATTATATAGACAAGAGTGTTTTAGTGGAAAATAGACCACCCGTAAAGTTCATACGAAACTTCACCCAGGACTCGAGTGGCGTATTTTCCATATCCTCACTAGTGAGGATATCGATGATGTCATTTCTTGGTTTTACACTGTTGTTTGTGCAAAAACACTTTTGTCTATATAATGAAAAGAAAATTACACAGTGGCTTGAAGATATGAATTTTATTTTTCTCGTGGTAAAAAACAATATTTTACTCGCTGTGCTCGTTCGTAAAACATTGTTTTTACCACTCGAAAATAAAATTCACATCTTCGCGCTGCCATGTAATATCCTCTATATATCTCACGCGTGCATAACATGTGGTTGTTGTTGTATCAGTCACTAGTGAGTCGCTTAAAGTATCTGTTGGTACAAATTCAACCCTATAATAAAATCAAAGTAAGAGTAACCTTGCCCTGAACTTGTTGTAATATATATAGAATACTTCATGGAAAGTGTGTGCGTACAGTATTTACGCATGAGTTGGTCAAGTATCTTAAATCAAATGAGTGACATTTCTGATACAAACCAACGAGTGCGTAAATACTGTACGCATACACTTTCCATGGTGTATTATGTTTATTATCTACATACTAAGATTTAAATTCTTGTTTAATGACAAATTGTGTTGCCTGGATTCAAGTCCAAAGCTCATAAAAGTTGTAAGCATGAGTTATATAAATGTTTTGACTGTAGACATTTTCCAGTCAATTCAAACTGTTTATCGTTGACGATACTCACCACGGGCTAGTTATTTTTCTTCAAGTGCCTCTTAAATGCTTATGTGTCACTTTTTACAGTGATACACACCATACGAAGAATAGACTTGTTTTCAGATTGTTATAGTATCCAGAACGATTTCATTGTCTAATATCAATGCAATTTATCATTGCCAAGCCTAAAATTGGACTAAACGTACTTATGGATGCACTATGTTAAATGGCAGAATCACAATACATTTTGGCCCCTATCAGCAGGTAATAGCATGCTATACCACCCTATTTTTAAACCCTTTTAAAGTGACATCAAGACTGTAAAGAGGGATGTGATAGGTGGGGAGCTGGGCGACTACCCAGACCCAGAAGGGCCAGTGGTAAGAATGGCATTTTTCTCTTTTTTGGTTTGTTTTTAAGTTGTGTGCATACATGTTGTAGGTTGGATGTTCAGGTCTCCTTTCCTAAAGTTACCCTGCCATCTTACTCCAATGCTGGGTACAAGTGTTGATGTGTTGGGGGAGTGGGGGGAGGGGGGTCAGATTTAATCCCAGTCATAGCTTAGAAGTTTCTCAGGATGTAGACCTTTCTATTTACATGGAGGTTGAGGTTAACACTACTTCTGTTCTTCTCGTTTTCCCTAGGTCTACCATGTATCCATAAAACAGTTTTATGAAACCAAATGGCCGGGATCAAAGAAAAAATGAGAAGAAAGAAGAGTCCACTCCTCAAAAAATAGACAAATTAAAAAGTACAATAAGAAACAAAGTTTCCTTTAAAAGAATGCAAAATAATGACTAGAAAAGTGTAACATAACTTGGTTTTTTGAACCAACAGGAAACGGAAAATACAATGATCTTGAATCTCAAGATGGTTTCAGATCAACCAATCATGGGGTGTTGAATGTTATTGTTGAAAACGTATTTGAAGAGCAACTTAGCATGGTGTATTCAGAGAAACATTTGGCTTAATATCGCACACATCCCTGGGGTTGATAACACAACTGCAGATTTTGAATCACAGTCAGGGTGATTGACAGCTCTGTTCACCAAAAGACCTTGCTGGAGGCACTTCCATTCAGATGTTGACCTCTTTGCCTCCCCCATTCCCACGCTACCTATCATTTAGCCCTGATCCTGGAGCACTGTCCATTGAAATAGGTCCGGATAATCTGCGAGCTAGCGAGCCATGCGAGGCATGCGAGCCATGCGAGGCATGCGAGCCATGCGAGGCATGCGAGCCATCGGAAAATATAAATTTTTAATTATATTGTAATTGGAAATAGTTCGTTTTGTAATTGGTTTTGCTGCTGGAAATGTGCTTTCAATCGCGAATATTAAACCGCGATGGCCCACGCGGTTCCAGGTTATTTTGAACGCTAACAGTCTGGGTCGAGGGAGAGCGACAAATTTTGACTTTCTCTCCCCTCTCTGATAGTCTTTCTCTCCTGTTTCGTTCTCGCGAACCGTTCAGCGTGCTCGTGGCCGGATCGAAAAATCTTCAATCCTTTTGGACAATCCAGTTCAGCACTGAAGGCCCCTATCGTACAATCCTGCGCAAGTGGGTAATACGGACGTTCTACTTTTGTCCTCTCATAAAATGTGTTACCAAGATTCCGAGAAACAGTTTCATCAGCCCATTTTGTCCCTCGACAATGACGTTAACTTTTAGCCCTTCCTTGACCCCAGAACAAAAAGGTAGTTTTGAACTTAGCTGGAGTAAGCTTTGAACTGCCGCTTGTACTTCTTGATTTTTACACCTATACATAAAGAGGATATTAGGGGCAGACCATTAGAAATCGCGGGAGGGGGGTGCAAAAGATTTCCAGTGCATGAATTTCTTTTTCCGTCCGAGTTGTCTGCAGGATTTTTTCGTCATTGAAAGTCGTTTTTTGGATGGTGGACTGCTTGCAGGAATTTTCTTTTTGAAAATTTCCCGTTGCGGGAATTTCATTTCGGGAATTGTCCCCCCCCCCCCCCCATCCCACAATTTCTAATGGTCCGCCCCTAATATTGGCCGTGCGAGGATACGAATTTTATCTTCGAGTGCTGTTAGTATCTCTCTTTGTTAGCTACGCTCACTCTTGAGAGATAATTCGCATCTTATTTAAGCCGCGGCTTATTTAAGTCGCGTCTTATTTGTCTCGTATAAACAGCCCTAATATCAGCACGTGAAGATAAATTCGTATCCCCAAGAGGTCATGCAATATTCTGTTTATTTTATAGAAACTTATGAAATTCTCTAGGTAAAACGCAACTTTTTTTATTCATTTTTGAAACTTGTTAAACATGACCAACATCTTCAAATGTGAAAGATGAAAATAGTATCTTCACTGCGCACGATGGAGATGTTACTTTTTTGTAAAAAGAAAAATCCTGTTGTTTCATCAGTACATGTAATTAATTATTATAGTTGCGTTGTGTATGCAGACAGTTATGAATATAATCAGTGTAGGTTGTTCGTTTACAGGCTTTGACCTGTGACAAATATCCTTGATACCAGTGTATTTTCAAAATAGGTACTCGAATATAATTCCAAGATCTGCCAGAGAAAGTAGCCCGTACGCATTGTCCTTTGAAAGCAAAAATGTGATTGAGTTCGATTTCGCCTCGACGTTTTCATAATTTTGTATTTGGTGTTCTCTTGAGAGTTTGTTAAGCACTTAGAAATATATGTTCCTGTTGTTGTTGTTTCTGTACGGAAAAAATATCATTATTATCATTATTATTATTATTAAATTTGATTGAGTTCGCTTTCGCCTCGACGTTTTCATCATTTTATATTCGGTGTTCTTTTGTAAGATTGTTAAGCAAGTTGAAATATAATATTACGTTCTTGTTGTCATTGTTTCTGTACAAACAAAAATATATTTAACGCTTTAAATGCTGGTGTCAAAACCTTAATTGTCTTTTGTTGAAGTTTTTTAACGTGTCTTTTCACTGTGCCCAAGGCTGTTTACCTAACATTTCCGCCTTCTTCATAGGCATCAAGAAACACACGCTTAATTTTTAAAAGTGGCATACCACGTATCACGGTGTTGCAGCCCCCTTCTGCCTCGCTTTTTTTTTGTTGAAGTTTGGACGTATTACGAAGAGAAACTGATCAAGTTCCAGCACTATGTCATTGCACAAAGGAAAAAACATGACTTTGAACTTAAGTACATCGGAAACGCAGACCAAACTCCACTTACCTTCGACATTGCGACCAGTTCCACAGTATCAGAGAAGGGAGTAAAGAGCGTGTCAATTTTAACCACGGGCCACGAAAAGGACAGGTTCACTGTCATGCTTGCTTGTCTCGGAGACGGAACGAAGCTCCCACCGTACGTTGTATTTAAACAAAAGACACTACCAAAGAAGGTGAACTTCCCAAAAGGGGTTATCATCAGGTGCCAAGAGAAAGGCTGGATGGATGAAGGACTGGTGCAGGACTGGCTGAGGACCGTCTGGAGTAAGGTTGGAGGTCTGACCAGGGAGAAATCCATGCTAGTGTGGGATTCGTTTAGGGCACACTTGTCGAAACCCATACGTAACACGCTGAAGTCCCTGAATGCAGAGCCCGTTGTCATTCCTGGAGGAATGACAAGCATGTTGCAGCCCCTAGATGTTGCGATCAACAAACCGTTTAAAGATCGAATGAGGAAGAAGTGGCAGGATTGGATGCTGGCTGATCAGCACACGTTCACCCCCAGCGGCCGCATTCGAAAAGTGGAACTGGATCAGATCTGCCAGTGGATTGTTGAGGCCTGGGAGGACATCCCTAGCGAGCTGATCAAGAAGTCCTTTCGTAAGTGCTGCATTACGAATGCCTTGGATGGCACAGAGGATGATGAAATGTGGGATGAAGACGACGACGACTCTGATCCATTCGCCGGTATCAATGATGATGACGATGACGCAGACTTGCACTACGCCGACAGTTACGAGAGAGAGCAAGCGGACATTGATCCAGAAGGCTATCAGAATCTCTTTGGAGATAGCGATAGTGAGGACTTCAATGGATTTTAAGCTTTAAGACGACGAACATTCTTATAAACTTTGACAGACACTTTCCGATCGCTTGTAAATATAGTTGTCATAAATAGACATTTGTTAATTAGAATTTTATTACTCCAAGAAAATGTTCGATGTTCACACGAAGAACAGTGGTAGTTTTAGAGATTTTACTCGCAAAAACATCATTCGCTTATCCTTTAGAGGTGTAATACTAATTAGTGGAATAAATATTGTAATGGCATCTTTGCGTGTTCTCTTCTGTGTTGTTTTGCCGAGACCCAGACTCCTCTCCACGTTTGAAAGCTTGGCCGCTAAGCATTCGTTCGTTTCGTTTCAAACGCGTACGAATTTGTCGGAATTTCAAGTTCATGGAGTGTTTTGAAGTGATAATCTTGAAAAAGTGGTATCAACAGATAAGATATGGTGAATACAAACAGAAATTAAGGTATGATAAGTGAAATTTCGCCATTTAAAGACTTGGTTTGTATAAAAGTTTGCCACAACCACCGTGTACGGTGTTTTGGAATCGTGCTTGTTTGCCCTTGTTTGTATACAAATAGAACTTCAAAGGAACTTCAAACTTTATTGTCTTTATTTTTTTTTTTGAAATTTGAGCTTCCAAATCGGGGGTGCGGCTTATCTACGGGTGCGGCTTATACACGGAACTTTACGGTATATTCCACTACCAGCTGCTTAGCCAGAATGCCATCTGAATGGGACGACTGTAGTGCCTGTCTGCCCAGGAATTCTTCAGGCGAATAAGGGAATTCCCACTACAAGTTGGGCAATTGTTTGTCAAACAAAAATTAGTCCTCAAAGCATAGTCATCAAATAATTCTGTAAGAAACAAGGGAACAATGAGGAAAGTTCAGTTGTTGCGCTACTAAAGGATGTTCTGCTGCCAGTGTCACAGGTATAGCATTATTACAATACACTGTTATGGCAAATTGAGATCACACATCTTTTATTGAAAATTAGTTAATACAACTGATTTGCATTTCAGTTTCGTATGTGGCTTGACCATCTGAAAACAGTTGATAAACACAAAAAGGTGATGCCGTCAAAGCTGCAGAAAAAGGGAGAAAAAAGCTGCAACTAAAAAACCAGAGATTTTGAACATTGTCAAAGGTATACAAGTTGTTTAGCAGCTTACCATGATGGTCATACCGCTGCATCCAAAATGCTTAGTTTTCTCGGCTTGAACCCTGCTAACAAGCAGTATTGGACTAACAATACGAACGTTAAAAAACAAAGCCTTTCAAAAAGAGTTGGATTGAGCAGCCTTTGCCATTGGCAAGCTTGAATGCACTCGAGAAGACTTGCCCAGTGTTGTGGTGGATGCTGGGGTTACCACAGACGCATCTTGGAGCTCTCAAGGATCGTCAACCACTGATGCAGTTATTACTGCCATCTCTGTCAACATGAAAAAAATTAGTGGATATTGTTCATATATGCATCTTCTGCTCTGAGTGTCCAAAAAAAATACAAATAGCATGAAGATGGTAAAGTTAGCTGTTTAGATTATCTCTTAAGGTACCTGCCCAGGCAAGTGTTGTTGCTAGATGTCTCAAAATATCCCAGAAACTCCTTAGAATGAATCATCATTATATATAAAAGCTAAAAATTCCACTTTTTTTCGCATATCAGGACCCCTAGGGGGGCTCTTCGATTAAATATTAACCCATGTCTGAATCAAATTGTTAAATTGTGAAGGAAAAGAGTTTTTCTGTAGTTGGGTTTCATTGAAACTTGAAAAAATCTCAAGTTAATCCGATTCTTGTCAAAGTGAACTTTGTAGACCCAGAGGGAGACTGCAAATGCTTTCTCCTCGAGACAAAGCGGACAGTTGTGGGACTTGCCCTGGCAGTGGCATTTTTTATAACTGGACACGGCTATGCCAAATTTTCAAAAACATTAAGGCAGTGTCTTGGCATAAGCTGCATCTCAAAAAATCCTTATTATGAGACAATCAAGCTTGTCTATCCGGCAATAACTGAGATTCTGAATGGCATGTGTGATGAGGAGAAAGACAAGATGAAAGAAGTGGATAGTGGGGAGTTGGGAAGTTGGCAGAGGGCAGTGGTAACTTCGGACGGTGTATGGCATACGAGGGGCCATTTCAGTAAATAATGGTTCGTTTATTATTAAGAATTATCTGACAGGTGGATTGCTGTGGTATGGCCACAAGTGTATGCGAGGCAAGGATGACGTTGTTGAAGATGATTTGTTTGAAGGTACAGCGAAGTCGATGGAGGGTATTCTTGCAGAGGAGTGCTACAAACAGGCAAGGCACGAGGGCTGTAAGGTGGAGGTTGTTTGGCAGGATGGGGACTCAAGTGCTGCAAAAGCAGTAAAAAAATACCATCCTGAAGGTCAAATTTTCAAGTGTGGTGGGCATGTTGGTAGAGCCCACTACAACCAGCTGAAAGAAGCTGCTAAGAAAAAAGTGTTCTCTGTTGGCATTAAAAACAAGTACAAAGGGATGTTCCCACAAGTGGAAAGTGCCAAGTGCAAGTGCGAAAGACACAAAGTTGGTTGTGGATGTCTTGGGGACAGCTTTCTGACAAGTGCCCGTATTAACCATTTCTGCTGCCTCCAACAGTGTGACAACCCCACAGAGTATGTCAGAAGAATGCGAGCACTCGGACAATACCACTGTCGAGACATCCATGAATGGGCCGATGGGGAGGAATGTGGCTTCCACGAAAAAACAGAATGTTCCTGTAAAAACTGTGCTGAAGATGAAGACCTGCAATGCCCAGGAAAGCCTTACACGACCAAAAACCCCCTCACATGCGAGTACCACTGGCTTGCTTACCGAATTGAGTGTGAACAGCGTGCAGAAGATGCAAACAGTGTGATCCACCTCACAATGGGTAGAGGCCATTCCAATCTGTGTGAAGCACATTTCACTGTCTTGCCAAGGATCAAAGTCAGACTATCGTGCCAAGGATCAAAGTCTTTGTAGGTAAGGAAATAATTTGCAAGTTTTTAACAGCTGTATTGACATGATTCAGTTTGATAAAATTGCTGTGCTATATTGAGCTCACTGTTGAACATGTGGTTTGACTTATAGAGAAATAGAAGGTACCATTTTTAACAATAGAAAGTCTGCAGCATCTTTGAAAACTAACCAGCTGGAAATACTTCAAAACTTTACAGAACAAATTTAATCCTTTGATTTCAACAACGTGTTCATTTTGTAGAGAAGGGGAGAGGGACAGAGAGAGAGAGGGAGGGAGGGAGAGGGACACCTTGTAGTCATTCCAAGTTGCCAAATTGACTTTATTAGGTTACACTACATGACTTCCACCAACTGTGGGTTTTGCCAAGGAAATATACCTGGTGTTTTAAAGTCAGAGGCTCAAGCTATCACTGGATCATAGATCTCTATGAGCGGCTCAATCTTCCTGTCATTCCTGCCGTAATTGAGGCCCTTCAGAAGGAGGTGGTAGACCGCCACTGAGCACTGACAACGTGCATCCAAACCATTTCAAGTTTCTGAACTATGAAGTTTAAAAGTACGAGTTTCTGACCATGTCTATAGTACAGTGCAGCTCCAACATAAGTTAACACTCTAAACTCCATCCTCACAAGAATCCAGTATTGAGAATCAACATTCGATTCTCTATATTCAATGCTGGGTTCTAGCAACTTATATTTGAGTGGTACTGCAGGTGGTCAGACAACAAAACACACAAATGATGACAAATCTCAGTTGTATGGGTGGGTGGCCCTCCAACCTAATGACCATGTCTATAGTATGTGGTCAAACTAACAATATTCAAACCAGTTGTGTGGCTGGGTGGCCTTGAGCCAGCTGACCATGACTGGTCACCTACAAGCATACAAGCCGACAAGTTGCATTTCATGCCAAAAGGAAGTAGTTGTGATCACAAGGCTGTGTGCCAGTCTTATCACTCGATACAATCACCAACTTCTGCAACACCCATTGGTCTGTCTGCCTTCTTGTAAAACAAGACCAGTCACAAGGAAACCTCAACTTAGCTTAGCCAATGATACACCAGAAACATTGCTCCAGCTGATCGATTCTTCTCTCCAACTGACAGCTGCTTCAGAGGATGGCGTAATTGCTTCACTTCAACAATCTTCTAAAGAAGCTTTTAAATTTACATGACACCCTACCTTACCATGTTAATGAAGCACTCCCCAACTGGGACAAACATTTCACTACAGTACTCTGCAGTACCTGTTAACTTAAGTTGGATGTTGCTATTATGCTAAATGTTGTATGTTGCGTTATTGAAGTTTATTGTTCGGTTGACTTCTTAAAGCTTTATTGTTCCGTTTAATTTTGCCTTTTGCTTTTTTGTTTATTACATTGTATGACAACGCAGTTTCATACATGGTAATTCTCAATAGAGTGAATTCGTATAACCCGGTTCTATTTGCTAATAAGCTGTGCGTTATATTCTAATGAACTGTGAGAATAAAGGAAAGGTAGACATGACAGCTGACAGTTTAAATACGAATTACAAAATGAATTCAATTGTTTATAAAGGCTGGTTTTCACTAGCGACGGAGTCGGAGTCGGAGTCGTAATCAGAAGCGTAAAGCGTTACGATCTAGTGAAAATCAGACAACGGAGTCGTAAGCAGAGTTTCCTTTTGCACTTACGCTTCCGTCGCTTACGATCTAGTGAAAACCAGTTTGTCGGAGTTGTAAGCAGAAGCGGAAGAACTAAACCAATCATAAAGCGTGGGAACGAGCACCGTGATTGGTTTATCCTTCCGCTTCTGCTTCCGACTCCGACAATCTGGTTTTCACTAGATCGTAAGCGACGGAATCGTAAGCGGAGTCGGAAGAAAATGGAAACGTTCTGATTCTTCCGACTCCGATTCCGTCGAGCTTATGACTCCGCTTACGACTCCGATGTTTGATTTTCACTAGGTCATAAGCGCTCTTACGACTCCGCTTACGACTCCGACTCCGACTCCGTCGCTAGTGAAAACCAGGCTTAATACATCAGCAGCATTTTGTAACTGAGTACAAAGTCAAACCAAGAAGTGTTAATTTAAGAGCGCCTGTCTGTAAAAACTAGACAAAATCAAAATTCCGCGGCAAGGGTGGAAAATTCGATTTCTTTCATATTTTAATGTTAGATAGGTTAGGGTATAACTAAAATCATTGGATACTTTTTTTGGCAAAATATCCTTTTATTTCAAAGAAAAATGCAAATAACGAACTTCCGTTAAAATCGCCATTCGAAGCAGTAAATTATGTCATCAATTTGAGGCGTTTGCGTGCAAAAACAAATCCCTCTGTTGTCTTTTAAACACTCAATTTTACTTTTACAATCTCTCAAGAGCTTCAAAACTGATTTTGGTAGAAACTGCGTTGTTCTTTGTGTTTGAAATAATTTAATTTTGAAAGTATACATTTCTCATCAGGAAAAGTACTTCGTGAATTAAATCATTTTTCACCATGTGCTAAACCTTCAAATCGATTCAGCTTCTGGCTGTTGGATTAAGAAAAGATGTTCTCAGGAATACTGCAAAAATTTCTTTGGGCAAGTGATTGAGAGCGACGCGAGAGCTTTTCAAAGTTCGTTAAAATGCAGGTTATTTGACCCTTCTTGGCAACATTCCATTCGCGAGTCACGCACATATTTTAATGTGTTTCGACCCCTATGAGATCGAAAACGTCAAACACAGAAAAACAGTTCAAAATGCTCTTACCTCATTTGCTTTAGAGGACAGGTCCAGAGGCCATTCCCTTGCTGTTCGACGTATTTTGGTCCTGTTGATGACGTCCAATGAACACTGCCAACTGGGTCAGTGTATTGTAAACGGTCGAACAGCTCAACAACAACCTTTCTTGCAAAACGTTCGACATCTTTCTACACTGTGACATCTTACTCAACGGTTCAGTTGCTGGTCAGTGTTGCTTAGTTGGCAATACACAAAAAGGTTTTTATCACTACATGTCGCCGCTAACGTGTCCAGAGTTTTATCTAGACCCGCGTCACGCAATGCAAATCATCGGAATGGACATTTTACCAGAGGGTAGGGGAAGGGCAAAATCTGCTCTGATTCTTTTTAAACGGCTCAGGTTTCGAGAAATGGGAGGAACTAGTAATGGACCAAAAATACGAAACAAAATTAGTGCTAAATTTAGGCACCTAAACCTCCCGTGCCAGAATGCAGAGAAAGTAGTCATCCCTCGGCGTCAGCTGTAGGCATGCAAATAACAATGTTCGAACACAAAAATTAGCTAAAAAGGGTACGTGTACTAGCTTAAGTTAAAAACCTCTTCAATACGTGGAGTCCAGAACATTAAAATCGTTTTTATCAGGGAAATTGCGATGTGACTAACTAGTTTGTGCTTATTGTTTTGGCTTAGAGGGGGGACCTCGGACTTTTTTTTTTGCAAATCCTACATTTACATACATGAATTGCTTCGTTACACAGAAGACGGTTGTTGTTGCCTTCCATTTTCTTGTTGTCGGAGTTTGTGGTTACAACACCAGACGAATCAAAAGCTTACCCAGGCCCGTAGAAGGGGGAGGGGCGGGGGGCTCGAGCCCCCAGAATTTTTGGAAGTTGAAAAAACATTACAATAAATGAGTTTAAAAAATACATAATTGAAACGAATTAATGTGCAATGAATAGTCTTAAATGCTGATACTAAAAGTTCCTTTAAAAATTTTACAACCTTTAACAGGGCTTGACATCTGTTGAATCACTAGCCACCAGGCAAGTGGGCTTCACAAATCTACTAGCCCACCGCACATTTCAGTCGCCCAGGTTCCTTACCAATGTCTTTCTTCACCCATATCACCTTGACCCTGGCAGTATAGCTTTACTGTGAAGGACCTTAATGCCTTTAATAGCTAAGCTACTGCTGTGTATTTGCTGCTAGCTTTAAGCTCATCATGTTGTTTTAGAAAAAGTCTAAGGAACAAAACTATTTTTATCTCACCAATCGAGTGATAAAAGTTATGTAAACGTTTACGAGAGTTAGGTAAAAACAGGTTCGAAATTCATGGCTTGGCTGTCGAAATGTTTCAATTTTAACAAACCTTGTAACTTTAAGGGTACGTTTTTAAAACTGATGCTATAAATCTGCAGCTAGTGGATGTTGCCAAAAACTTTGTCGGCGAAAAAGCAAACAGAAAGCAGCTTTTTGGCAAATTGTCAACGAACGATGTCCCCAAAAAGGTGTCGTTTTTGACGAAATCGACACAAACTGTGGCATTGTGAACAGAGTTAGTATCTACGTGAGTGTGTATTTTGAAGGGGGGGGAGGCTTTGACTAGGCCAATTTGCTCGCAGCATTTGTTTCAGCAAAACTGAATGCAAGGCTGGCACTACGGCAAAGGCCTGATTTGCCGTAGTGCCAGCCTTGCATTCAGTTTTGTTCAATTACACTTCGAGTGACGTCTGGTTCCAGCATCTCTACACCAGAGATCCGGCAAAACCAAACCAGTGCGGTTTATTTACGCATCGTGTGGACCTATGCATTCAAAGGTTATATATTTATTTCAGCCTTGGTACGGGCCTGATACCACAAGTTACAAGTCAATTTTTACAACGAACAATTGAATTCAATGACGATATGTCCCAGCCATCGTGCAAAACTTGGAATAGTGTCGAGCAGGAAGCTGCAGCACAAGGGGCCGGGTCCCGGGTCATGGTAAGGAAAAGGAGAGTGGCCAAAAAGTGAAAGAGGACTGGGGAAAAAGGGATCTGAAGTTATCTTACGCGAGACTGGTTCACTTGTAAAATTTGGATCAGGTGAGTTTTATATTCGCTTGTGGTCTATCCGAATATTAGCCAGGTTATTGATGGAAGCCTCACTCTTCTCTTCGTCCTCATTAAGGTGTATGTAGAACGTGAAAGAGGTAACAGATGTTTAAGGGCAAGATGCTTGACGTATTTCTGTTATGATATCCTCATAGCCATTATGCTAAGTATGCTGGCTGCTGTGAGAGATCTCACTCACTGAGAACCTGTCTCAGATTCGTAAACAGAAATTCAGGAACAGAACCTCATGTTTTGTTACCATGGTTACGTGCCATATTTCACAGTACTGGCGTGCTGTTAGAAGCCCCACTCATTAGTCAGGACACACTAATGTAGACTATGTCAAACAGCTGACAAGAGAGCACAGTTAAAAACTTCAATCGCACTCATTTGTTATGAAGAGAGAACCCTTCCTGTCCAAAACTCCATCCAACCCTTTAACAGCGAGCTGACTTTCACTCCTGATATACCTGTGCCTTGTACCGGTCCTGTGCTAACTGAGAACCAGCAGACTGACACCAATGATCATAGGTAGAATACCTGCTCGTCAATTAACAAAAGGAAGCCCCTTGTAGTTATAGGTCTTCCCCGTATTAAAGTTGGGTCTATTTAATAATAGCGCCACTTCTGTTGCACCACTCAGCTGTAAGCTTGTACAACCGTTGGAATTGCGTTTCAGACTACTAGGGCAGCAAATACAATTTTTAATGGCTGTAACAATACTGGTAATAAGTAAGAAAGCCACACAACGCCATTAAAACCACGAATAATCCCTGCAATTAACACTGTATGTTATTTTGCTTCACCTCAAAGGTTTTGCCCTTCCCCTACTCCCTAAAATGCCTTTGATACGCATTGCGTGACAAACCAAATACGCACGCGGCACCATCCACGTTTGGTCCCAATTTAGCAGTCAAATCTAATAATGCTTTTGTGCACTGAAAACTGAGCAACACTTGTATTAAATCAACTGAACCATTGAGTAAGATGCCGTAGTGCAGAAAGACGTCGAACGCTTTACAAGAAAAGATGGTGTCGTTGAGCTGTTCGACCGTTTACAATTAAATTGACCCAGTTGGCGGTGTTCATTGGACGTCATCAGCAGGACCAAAATACGATGAATGGCAAGAGAATCACACGAAAATGGCCTTTGGACCTCTCCTCTACAGCAAATGAGGTTAGAGCGTTTCGAATTGTTTTTCTGTTTGACGTTTTTGATCTCATAAGGATCGAAAAACACATTAAAATATGTGCATGACTCGCGAATGGAATGTTGCCAGGAAGGGTCAAATAACCTGCATTTTAACGAACTTTGAAAAGCTCTCGCGTCGCTCTCAATCATTTGCCCAAAGAAAATTTTGCAGCAATCCTGAGAACATCTTTTCTTAGTTCAACAGCCAGAAGCTGAATCGATTTGAAGGTTTAGCACATGGTGACTTTTCCTGATGAGAAATGTATACTTTCAAAATTAAATTATTTCAAACACAAAGAACAACGCAGTTTCTACCAAAATCATTTTTAAAGCTCTTGAGAGATTGCAAAAGTAGATTTGGGTGTTTTAAAGACGACAGAGGTATTTGTTTTTGCACGCGAACCCCTCAAATTGTTGTAATAATTTACTGCTTCAAATTGCGATTTTAACGGAAGTTTGTTATTTGCATTTTTCTTCGAAATAAAAGGATATTTTGCCAAAAAAAGTATCCAGTGATTTTAGTTATACCCTAACCTATCTAACATTAAAATATGAAAGAAATCGAATTTTCCACCCTTGCCGCATTATGTTTGATTTTTACAGACAAGCGCTCTTAAGCATTTAAAAGCCTGCACAAAACGAAACAGAACACTGGCATGTTGGGGCCGAAAATTTACAGGCGCTTGAGTTTTTTCAGGCGATTTTTCTTGTTTCATATTCAGAGTCGATTTTGAGGAAAACAACGTAACTTGTACCACAGGACTAAACCTAACCACAAAACATATTTTAGTTCCAGTTTTTTTCAGTCATCAAAGTGTGCTAAATAGACGCAATCGACTCTCGGCCAACATCATTGCCAGCTCAACACAAACAGGCATTAGCGAGCGGGGATGCTCCAGATCTGTCCTATAGCTTTGAAAGTCTTGACCTCTTTAAAAACGTGCTCGATTTTCACCCTTCTCTTTGCTAATGCCCAACTAAATTTCTATGCACTTTCTCCCTCTATGGTTGAGCGAATGCATCTGCCCTGCTCAAACAGCTGTTAATAAGGAGCCACCATCAGGATATCCTCTGTCTGCCAGAAACTTACCAGTGGGATGTCCAGATTGCGACCAGGTTCCGATAGGCTCCATTGTGCATGCTGCCCAAGAAGCCCGCTTGAACAAAGCGAATGCACCCTTCATTGTCAACCGTGTATTCATGCAATGGCAATGCCTGTGTCCACTGTAAAATGGTCTCCGTGGCTCTGTGAGGGGACAATATATCTCATGTGGGGTGGTACCAGTTGCAACAACAGTATTGGGAAATTCAGGCCAGTTTCCTATACGGTTTTGCCATTCCAAACTGTTCAGCCATCTGATTTGGTTATGCAAGTATCGCCAAAGTTCTGGCAATGTTCTATGTATTATGCGAATAACAGAAGTAGGATCAATATCAAATCAGAGCGCAGGTGTATCCACGTGAAGGTATTTCCATAACCACAGCATCACAAGTAAAATTTGATTGATGCCATTTATTTTTTGCTGCCTTTGCCTTCTGTGTGAAAGCCCATCTAGCGTTAATTGAAAAAGTGACGGAAGCACGCCGGTTGCCAGTCTTAGAAAGGAAGCTGAAGTTTCACCTGTGTTTTCCCAGAACAAATGCACTTGACCCGATATCAGGGAAAAACATCTTGACCGCTGAATTCTTGGCCATGAAAATTGTCCAACAAATGATGCCGTAAAGGGTAGTAATTTTCTTGTGGCAGTGGCAGCCTCAAAGAGGCAAAAAGCAGCAAGGCAAGTATATTAAAAAATACTACACACATTTCATGCACCTCCATATTCTTTATCCTCAGAATAACCTCGGCTCCGACAAATTGTGTTTTTTGCTTTGACTACAACATTCCAACCTGAATCATACATACATTTTCTCATGCATATTCACAGATGTTCATGTTCTCCTGTTGCTTCAGATTTTTTCTGCACTCGTTTTAACATTTGGGCAGCAATGTTGGTTTGCTTTGTCATTTGTATAAACGGGAGAAAATATGAGTGAAATTTCTCACTTGTGCGGGTCTGAAGAATAAGATAGCCAACAAAACCAGCACACAACTGAAACTGTGGCAGGTACAGGTACATAATGATTTTTTAACTTTGCTTCACCATTACTGTGCTGCAAAGCACAAACGAACAGTATCAAAATTTTGCCTGATGTTCAACTTTATTTGCAGGACAACCCAAAAGGAAACGTGTATCTACAGGAGACAAGGAAAAGCAGTTTGTCTTAGACTGTTATCGCTGTAACAACAAAAATTGGTCAGAGGTAGTGATTCCACAAAGCAGAGGCTTCCCGACGCACCGGAATTACCAGAGCACGTGGTCAACCTTTATTTATCATATCCTGTAGAGTCCATTGCAAACAGAATGTGACATGTAACAAGAAATGTGTTAAGCCAACCTCAAACAGCTGAAAAGCAGTCGGAGGATATTGATGCGGTGAAGGTACTAGTTTCCAACCAAACTAAGAACTCCAAGCAAATAACGCCAGCTGAACAGAAGTCTGAAGCAGTTAAGGCAAAGCTGAGCCGCCAATTCGTCGACTGTTTGTCAGAAACCAAAGAGTGAAGCAAACGAAAGAAGAGAAAAGTGGATTTTGCAAAAGAAGCACAGAGGGCACACACCAAAATGTGCTAAAAAGTATTAAAGACTATGGACAGCGTTAACGATCTCCTGTCCAAAGTGGACAAATATTTAAATGCTAAGAAATCCCACTAGATTTCATGCAAAAGTCATAGTGGCAGTATATAATCACTTTTAAAGTTCCCAAAGTGCTATATTTCCGTTTCCTTTTATTTAAAGAAGAAACTAAAGTGCACTCTACTGTAAACAGGCAGGATCAAGAAATAAACGTCATTCGTTTGAAATTGGAGTTTTGCGATTCACACTTCGATTTTGTTTATTTTGTTTTACTATCACAGCTCATTAGAATATAACGTAGCTCATTAGCATAAGAAACCAGGTTATACGAATTCACTCGAATGACTCCCTCCCTCCCTCCCTCCCTCTTTTTAATCATTTATTGCTACAGTATGTTTATTGCTTTTAATTGTTTCAAGAGCCAGGTAAAAACACCTCATAAAGATATTATTGGAGTTTGATGCAAAGCCATGAACAAGGAAATACATAATTTTCTGGTGTGTAAGGTGACAAATTTAAGAATTAACGAAAAGAAAATGAGAAAAGAGATAGAGAACCATCTCAAGTTGCTATTCACAGAGTTGTAAAGGTCTTTAAAAAGTCATCCAGACAAAAGGTTATCAGATTACAAGAATTAGTGCTGTTGGTATAAGAGTGAACACTATTATTGGAAATATGCTTTTTTCCTGACAAAAAACAAATGTAAATTAGGATTGAAATATTACAGGTACAGACAAGTATGAAGAATCAAAGGAAAAGTTATCCACCAAGTGCAAAGAAACTCGGTGTATCAACTGGCAGTCTAAACAAGACTGCGATATTGCAGATCCATCTGGCCACAAAAAGGTTGTGTTGTGGGAAAAATATGTTGATCAAGTGAAGGAGGGAAAGACCAAACCATGCAATCAATTTCGAACCAAGAAACTTGGACAAGACATCCATTTGAACACACCAAAAGTCGAAAGTCGATGATGTCCATGCCACATTCTCTAACTAAAAGCTTAGCAGATGCATGCTATTGTTCTGGGTGTTCATTCACGATTGGAAAGTGGACAATAACTATCCCTGAAAATGATAAAATTGCTACCTGCTCCAATCAGCAGTGGGCCTTGAAGGTGTCCTTTGCAGAAGAAGCCAACTCCAAAGACCAGCACATAAATGTCAACAACATTGTGCTGCAAAAACTTTGAACCATGTGCGACACAAGTGTAATTTTGATTTTGCACAGAATAGTGTAATTACTGCGCTGCAAAGCACAAACAAGAATATCGAAATTTTGCCTTATGTTCAACTTTATTTGCAGGACAACCCAAAAGGAAACGTGTATCTATAGGAGACAAGGAAAAGCAGTTTGTCTTAGACTGTTACAATCGCTGTAACAACAAAAATTGGTCAGAGGTAGTGATTTCACAAAGCAGAGGCTTCCCGACGCACCACAATTACCAAAAGACGAAAGTCAATGATGTCCACGCCACATGATCTAACTACAAGCTTAGCAGATGCAGGCTATTGTTCTGGGTGTTCACTCACGATTGGAAAGTGGACAATAACTATCCCTGAAAATGATAAAATTGCTACCTGCTCCAATCAGCAGTGGGCCTTGAAGGTGTTCTTTGCAGAAGAAGCCAACTCCAAAGATCAGCACATAAATGTCAACAACATTGTGCTGCAAAAACTTTCAACCATGTACGACACAAGTGTAATTTTGATTCTGCACAGAATAGTGTACATTTTGATTCTGCACAGAATAGTGAAAACAAGCACTATTAGACCTTGAGAGCCTCAAAGTGTGCCTTGATCTGGTCAAAAAGTTGTTAGAAGTACAACCAAACAATTGACTTTGAACTCGCAGTTTTATAAATAACTGTCAAAATCTAAACAATTGCTAGGTTTCAGTTCCTTATATTACGTTATTCACTTGGATTTTCAGTTCCATTATAGTAATAACTACCAGTTACAGTTTCTGAATAAAAGTTGAGTTACTGTTAGCATGTTTTTCTCATAACTTGTACTTCGTAGCGATCCAAACAAACAGAATGAATCTATTGGAATATCATTACAGGGTGAAATAACATGTTTCCGTGACTTTGAAAAGTGACGGAAACCCAACAGTTGACATTTCCGTTATGTTTTAGCAGATCAGATATGATGGCAAACGTGTAAGAGAAGACGTACCACCAAATTATATTAAAGCTACTGCAGATGAATCAAAAAGCGGTTTGCATTTTCATTTTCTAGCCAGTTCTCATCAGTTCCCCAGCTGACTGCCCAGCTTGACTGAGTGACCTTGGGTATGAATTGATCATGAACAAAGTAGTTCCCTTCCCAAAGCGCTTTCGCATTTTTGGCACCTGCTTCAACTACCTTCGGTAGCATTCAGGATTTGAGGTATAAATTTCTGTTGCTTTGGAGAGATGGCTTGTGAACTATTCCTTGTTCTTGCTTCATGGTCTCTGCATAGCCACATACAATCTTCTTACAGCGAATTAACGATTGGTAGGAATGTTTTTCTGCCATTAATCGAGCTTCATCGAGTCAAGTTTGGCCGCCACATTTGATGGCTCATGCCTGGTTGCTGTTGTGACTGCCAAGGTAAGCTTAAGTTTAGACTGTAAAACGTAAACTTTGGCTTTGATATATCCAAATATTCTTGCCTACATTTGAGCGAATTCTCCCAAGCGTAGACATCCAAGGTCATGAGATCTTATTTAAATTGATTTACGTTCTAATTTGCTACACTCAAACGAACGTAAATTATTTTCCCCTTAAATACTGTAAAAAACATAATCACAACAGCTTGATGGTTGGATGCTCAGGCAATCCAACCATGGGAGACTTCACAAAGTAAAAAGATAAAAGACCTTACCGCGAAAAAGCTGAAATCACTAGTAGACTTAAACTTCTTGGCAGCATTGCCGCTGTTGCTTTTCGCCTCCCTTTCTTTTTCTTTCGGCTGTGACTTTCACCTTACGAAGCTTTCTCTCATCTTCTGAATCGGAGGCAAGATCATTGGATTCGTACTCTTGAACTACGAGCCAACCGTCTTTATTTCTATTGGTGATTTTTATTAACTTTTGACGCTTCTTGATTAGTGCTGTCCTTCAGCGACTAGCTTTTGGACTTCGGAAGGCTTCTGGACGCTGTCCTCTATTTGAGACAAAATGTTGCTCAAACGCGAACTCAACTCGAACTGCTTTCCTTCTTCCTTTAAATTTGATTGTGGAAGCTTCTTTGTCAATTTTAGCGCTCTCCTCCAATTGCCTGCCTTTTTTCCTCTTGTTGGGAAGAGAGATAACCCTTGAAGAGTGAGAACACCTAGTTAACTAACCAAGGGTTCAGCGCTTTCTGTTGACCCGACAAAACAGCTTCTTCTAAAGGCGACTCCTGTCCTGGCTCTGGTCATTTCCCTTTCAGTGATATCAAAAAGCAAACGCCAGAGTGGAAAGCAAGAGCAAGAGGAATAGATTAACTCTTGCAGAACCTTAAACACCAGAATTATCCAATCACAGAATCACGGGAGACACGCCTAAAGGCATGTACTACAATAGCACAAACACAACCTGCTAATGATCTGTATCAACTCAATACCAGCGGAAATACATTTGTTAATTGCTTTACTTTACCTTTATTATTGTTTTTCTTCTTACGTTCTTGACTGTTTCATCAACAGGGAAAACCAGTCCCAAACACGTGGCAGAGAGGATAGCAACACCACATCCATTCATAATCTTCCAGGGTGACCTAGATTCTCCAGGCAATAAGGTGCACTTAGCCGCTGGGAAGATAATTTGTGCACCTCAGAAACATTCATTGTCGAGGGAACTCTAGCTTTGTTGGCCATGTTTTATGTTTTTAAGTATGAATATCCACCAGGCTATGTAAGTTTGGTTGATTATGATAGACACAACCTGGTAGCCAAGTCCTGAATTACTTATTATCTTTTGAACACCTATCCTTGTCAAACACCACACTGATTTTGATTATTTCTGCAATGTAGACGAAACCCACTTTTGACTTATAAGTCTTTGACTAATGGCCTACTGCTAAGGTCGAGCACATGCATGAGTGGAAATAATGGTGCTTTTGTCAATGAATTTAGGTTGGATATTTGTATGAATGATTTTAAATTCATATAGTAATAGTCACCTTTACTCTTCAGTTTCAAAGTACACCACTATATTGCAGTTTTTCTCTGCGTGTATGAACTACTTTTTGAGTATACCAACTACTCTTCCATTGACAAAAGTAGGGCTACCCATCTTTGAGTGGGCTGTGCAAAGGCTGTTTGTCCATCACCAACATGTCAATAACCTCAGATTGAATATTTGTATGATTGATTTCAAATGCATATAGAAATAGTCTCCTTCTTCTTTTGTTTCAAAATTCACCGCTATGTAATTAATTTTTTTCGAGTATGTGATCTCCTTTTTCATTGACAAAAGTAGGGCCGCCCATCTTTGAGTGGGCTGTGGCAAGACTGTTTGTCCATCTACATAAAAAACCCTGCTCAGCCATCCCAGTTATCTATATATTACAGTTATCTATGTAATAGTTTACATTATTGGAAGTGAGAAATGGGACCTGATGTGTGTAGTCTTTTCTAAGTTGACCCAATGTTTTGTATTGAACCTTTGAGATACAGTATCATGGCAAAGGAAACAAGGAGGTAGAAGTTTTAGTTAAGGAAATAAGAGGAAATTTTGGGAAGAAGAAATGGGCTAAGGCAGAGATTAGAGCTATGTACAGTTGTACAAAATTCCACTAGTTGATTAGGATTTCTATGTCCTGCATTCCCACCACAGTCCCAGTATTTGAACTATAGTGCACCAGAAAAACAACGATTTTTGTGTGTTGAAATAATTTCTAGACTACAGAAATAAAGGCCAGGAAATTAAAAAAAACCAGTAGTATTCAGACAATAATTTATGGTAAAATCTGTGAAAATACATTGTACTTTGTAGCCCTCTTACTTTACAATGTACTACAGCATAATCAACAGTTTACCACCTTAAAAAATGCTTTTTAGTGCAGACCAATTTTCCACAACACACCATTAGTAAGTGGCATGTGTTTCCTTTCCTCAGCTTCCAAGGGGCAGTTCATGAGTATTGGTGGAGCATCCATGATGATGCTGTGAGGAGGGCAAAGGGTAAATACAGGCAGCTATCTTTTGACTTTGGGCAACTTGGAAAACGTACTTTTTTACATGTAAGCTTGCTTAAGTGCTCCCCAGACGTCATGGCTAGGAACCTTTGGGCTCCGTGTAATTTTTCTAAGAGCACAGCCTTGCAAAAAATTGGGTGATTATGCAAATTGAGAAACCTCTCAAATTCATCGCACCAGCCTGGCATGATAACCAATTCAAAATTCAAATATTGGATCAAGTTTGAGTTTGAATTTTGCATTAATTTCAAGAGTGGATTATTTAAATGAAAAATGAAATCAAATTCCCATTAATGAACTTGCTAGTCTGATAACGAGAGGAACACTGGGCTGCATTTCACTGTAATGTTACAGGATAGTGGTAGTGGTTTTGACAGTAGCTCAGTCATGACGTAGTACCCTGTATGTGTAGTAGTGGCGGTGGTTCTGGTACTGATCCACAGCAGCTTCCTCAGAAGCAGCAGCAGTAGAACATGTAATGACAGTAGTTGAGTAGTACCTGTAAGTTTATTTTAGTGACAGTGAAACCTCTCTTGAGCAGACACACCCTTGGTACCTTCCCAAGGCTCGATAAAGGTTTATGAAAATTGCCTGTTGTACTGTATGGAAGAATTAACTGTAGTTGAACTTTGATCCTGGATAGCAATCGGTTAAATCAACAGTTTATTGACAGCTAAATTTATGAACTTATCAATACTCAATCAACTTTTTCAACAACATAGTCCAATTCAGTCAGGCATCTACTTAATAGATGTTTTAAGCCGTCAATAGAAATTAGCAAAATAAAATTCATTTTGGTGTCTGAGTCTGGTTAAATTATATAGATGTGAATATTTAAATAGGGGTTTGTTAGAAAGGTAAGGTTTCTAGACCAAACAAAGTGTCCACATAATAAAGGGTGTCTCAATGTAACAACAAAATCCCTTTTCAAAGTAGAAACGTAACAGGCATATAGACATGTAATATATCTTTTCATCGTCAGCTCTTAAGCCATCTTTGGCTCTGTTTTCTGAAACTTAACTATCGACAAGAAATGATGGAAAAAGCCACCCTCTCCTCAAAGGACAGGGAGAGAATGATGGCTCTTTTGGCATTAGAGAATCCAATGGACTTCATGTCGTCTGAGGAGAGCGAGGAAGGAGAAGGAGAACAGACAACTGGTCCCCCAAAGCAGCTCTTGATGCCACATACCAGGCCACACGACCAAAGCCAGAAAAGAACTGCAGCCAGAGTGTCCAGAGTGGATAGGCAATGTGTTAAATAGGCCTCTACAAAAACAACTGCCCTTCTTAGGCATTAGGCAGGGTGAGAAACCCAGAGTTAAAGTCTATTCACACAGTGGAACATTGACTGGGAAAATGGGTTCCTTATATCTGGGATTTATTATATCAAGGTCTTGTTTTGTACTATACCAATGTGTTTGTTATAAAAGGGCTTTCAGTTTTTTATGTCAAGGTTCCACAGCAAAAGTGCTACTTAGTTTAGTTTTATCTAACACTTATCATATCGTCAATACTAACACGCTGATACTCTATATTCCTCTGAAACCTAAGCATCTTTAATTTAGTTTGTGTATTTACAGAACAAAAGAACACATAACATTTTATATTTGAGTCCTGGTTTTTTTCAATTCCACTTGTGTACTATTTATGTCTTTCAAATTTTTTTAATTCGAATTTGGAGAAACAATTACATTATAAAATATTTTTTAATTAACATATTGTATGATGTAACACTTTAGTTCAAGTTTATTACCGTAAAAACTGATGTTAATGAACCTTGGGATGTATTATGCCCAATCTGTTCACAGAGGTGCTACAGTTCTCATTACAAAGTACTTTTGTTCTATGTCAAACAATGTTCAATCTTTTCAATAAGCCCCTGTATTGTTAAGTAACTGAAGACATCCAGTCCAAAGTGCAAGAATAACAGCAGCAATTGCCACCTGTCTGTATTACAGTGCACCCTTATTCCTAGGCAAAGCCCACAGTAATTTACCGTGCAATTATTAGGTTCTACAAAGGTTCCATTCACGTTATCACATGTTCATCATGCATGTGTGCTCCCCTAAAAACAATATCCACTGCCTTTCTCAGTCTATTCCTTGAGGGCCTTGGTACTGTCACAACTGTTTTTCACACATACCACGGTCTTGGGTCCACCTTGCTCTAGCTGGCTTACTTATAACAGGATGCCTAGGCCACCAAAAACTCCAAATTCATCGCTCTGCCACCGTTCGTGGCTCAGCAAACACTGCCACTCAACATACAGAGTGAACCAACTTCAACGCCATGTCCACCGAAGCCCTGCACCCCTTGCTAGGAGAACATCACCTCCAGCAGACAGCCAACCAATGAGAGCTCTTCTCACAGCTTGAAGCCCACACTTTGGGCCAAGAACAAGGACCAAACAATGTTCCAGCAACCTCTTATGTCGCTGATACTGTTCCACGCGATGAACTGGCCGCACTGATCGCTTCCATCGTGGAGAAGAGATGAATCGGCCATTCACTCAAGATCGCCAAGATGGCGGAGCAGAAAACACTCAACCCAGCCTCTCACCCAATCCTCAACCCAGTGCCTTGCTTGCTCAGCCACTCCAAGATGGCGGCCAGCTCGCTGAGCGCGATCATCATCCTGGATCCATACCAGCAAGATTCTATTCTCCTCCCAGTTTGTATTCAGCTTCCAACTCCCTGGATGTCTCGGATCCTACCCACATCGTGTCTCTACAACCCGACTTTCGACAACCATCTCTCACCAGCAATCCTCCCTTCTCACCAATACTATCAATTCCCAACTTAACCTTACAATGGGTGATCAGGGTTTGACTATTCCCATTCCCTTGTCCTCCAAACACCCAAAAATCACCACCATTGAGAAATGGCTCAATGCCTTTGCCATCTACTTTGCAGTTATGGTTTCTGCTTCTCCCTTGCGCGCCATGAACCTAATAGCATAACAGCAGCTAATTCGGGATGCGGCACGAAAATTCCCAGGGATGGAGTGGTATGTCTACAACGTAGAATTCAGAAGGCGCGCTTCTGACAACCTTTCTGTAAAGTGGGGGGAACGCGATGTCCAGCTATATTTAGACACCTTTACTGGCCTCCCTAAATCAGGATGCCAATCATGTGGCAGCACAGATCACCTCTCTGAGGCCTGCATCACACCCTAGGTCTTGGGATGCCCTCTCCCAATCAGACCTGTGCTTTAACTTCAACAAAGGCCGACCTTGTGCACGCCTTCCCTTCCCTTACATGCACAGGTGTAACCAGCCAGGATGTTCAGCAGCCCACTCCAGGGAAGACCAGGCAAACCTCACCCACTACAGAGAGGACAGACCTAAGCCGTCTTCAACCTCTAGCAAGTCCTCCCAAGGATATACTGTCAACTTATTTATCTACATTACATTTTAACGAATTCAGAACATATGTAAATATTTAATATTTTAATGTTATTTGTTAATTCCATAATTAAAAGAGCAGAAATTCTCTTTCAAATTGTTTAAATTAGTATTTTGAAGAATGATTACCTGTAAAATATTCTATACTTACATTTTTTTAAATCAAGAAACAGTACTATAATATGAATTTTTATACTACAGAATTTAATCGATGTTTGCATTAAAACATTTAGGGCATATACCAATATATTTTGACCATATTTGTTTATTTGCAGAACAAAAGAAAACACTTTTTCCACAGTCATATATCTTAAGAGAGAAATGTATTGGATTACGGTTTGTAAATGTATTATTTTCCTGAAGTAACAGAAAGATAGTGTACTGTACATGTACAGGTAGTGTAATAACTGTACAGAATAGTAGTTTATTACACTATGTAAGTACCATAATAGGATGTTCTCTGTACAGATAGTGAAAATAAAATGTAATCCACTTAAATGGTGTAGATCTCAAGACATTTGTTAATGCAAGCTTCCATTTCTAAAAGTTGCCTATCAGAAACTTTGTGGGTTAATTCCGATGCAGGGCTGCAAAAAATTTTTCTTTCTTGAAAGGACATACGTCTGACCAAGTCTCCATTTTGGTCGGACAAAACAGAAATGTGGTCGGAGGTTTTTTTTTAAAATTACTATTTTTAAGTGGAAGTCTTTTTGAAATATTTGTTTCTTTTCATTATTTACTTATTATTTGGTAAAAAAAAATTGCCCGGACATAATGTCTGACCGAAGTTAAGATTTTGTCTGACATGGTCCGATTTTAGTCGGACATTGTCGGATGACCGACAATTATTTGCAGCTCTACAACACCATAATTTGCAGAATGCATCCACATAAGCAGGGTATTCCCAACTATGTCTTAACGTTTGATTACGTGTATCTGTGATTCACCAGAGAAATCAAACCTTTTTCTATCCCAACCTGAACTTCCCAGTGAATAATGTACCCTCCCAAAAAAACCTACGGAAACCCTTTTGATCCGATTACAAATTGTTGTCAAGTTTACTCTTCCCGGAAATCCAACGGATAATTGTGTCCATCAAATTTACAAATTTACAAGAGTTTCCTTGACTTGACTTTTTGAGTTTAAGGAATGCGTTTCCACAGAGCCACAGTTGCAGAAACGTAATGTGCATGCGTTTCCCACCACGGTTACTTAAGGTACCAGCCACCCTTCAAGACTGTTTGCACGCAGAACAGTCTAGCTTTTGTTGTTTATACATTAAAAACCTTATGAACTATATATTTTTATGCAGCTTAATAATTCCAGAGAATGACTTTTTACTAAAAAAGAGTCAAAAGTTTAACGTGTTTGGAAAATGGAAAGGTTTTTCTGCACATACATGTCTTCATAGACAAAGTATGTAACAATTAAAATTTGCTCTGCAAATTCCCCGGAATGCTGACCAGGTTGATAAAGATGCCGAAAATGAAGGCAAAATCCGGGAAATTATCGATGCAACCACTTCTCCTGTTGACAAAATGAACCCTGATTGGTCTCTGCCAATTCACTGCCCATTTTGTCAAGGGCTTTCATTTTCTTCAGTCGTGGTTTAGAAGATGAAAACAGGCACAACCGTTTCTTTTGGGATGAATTTAGGTGAAAGAAAGCTCTAATAACTATATAGAAAAAAAGAACAACGGTATATAACCACTTCAGAAGAATCGCTCAAAAAGTCAGAGTGCAACCAGCATGCACTTTCAATTTCATGTGATCAAGTTAACCAGGCATGAGAGAACTTGTCAGCGATCAATTTCCATACTTAACAAGGAGAAATCTTTTATTCCTAATAACTCTCCACTGAGCCAATATTTCCTTGCAAATTTTTGTTTGAAGGAAAACTCTCGAAGAGTGTTATCTGAGCATGTAAAAATCTCTATTATGAAAAAATAACACTTTTTTCAGTGGTTGATACCTTAAATTTCCATTTGCAGATATTCATAGATAGATATTTCCGTTGAGCAACCGTTATGAAACCTGAAACGTAAACACCTTATTTCACCCTGTGTAATGCCTGAATTATCTGACTCATCGTCACGCATTTCTGACAGACACAAGGGGGTGAAGAATAATCCATCTGCCTGTCAGAGATCACTTGGCAAAAGTCAGCTAATAATTACAGCCTACCAGCTCCACCCCTTCACCCCCACCCCCAAGAACTTAACCCTTTCTTGTTCCAGAAACTTTCCACAACAAACGAAAATGGATAGAAGAGGGCAGAGTTGCCAACATTAAAAAGGTCCACCTCCATTAACTGAGCACTATTGAGCCTCCTGTGAGTGTCCCTCTCATACAGCTTTTACATACTAGACTTCACTATGCGAACAAATTTTCTTTTGTTTTGTACACCAATATGGAGGACTCACTTGAATGCACTCTCATAATCCATGATTACTTCAAGTATTTTACCTAATGGTTCGAGTTATCAGGATAAAAGAAAAAGCTTCAATGGTCAATCTTGACAAGTCAAGTCTTGTGTGACTAGTATCTTTCTTTTTTCTTGCATGCTTTTCCAGAGAACGTCTTTGCTTCTGCACGCATTGCATGCCTACGATTACATTATAGAGCAAAGTATCAAAAATAAATAAAGCTAAAGACGATGCGCATGCTGAAAAAGAGGTGAGCCATGCTGTGCACGCTTATCCAAATTTACCAATAGCTGATTTTCAAAGAAAAATACTGAATGTTGAGGAGGAAGCAAAAATGACAGGAAAAGAAAGGTAAGAAATGTCTCAACCATAAAACCAACCCCTTTTTGGTGCTATAATATGTATAAATGTTTGTCCACAGGCATCATCTGTTTTAAGGATCAATCTCTTAATTTTACGGCCTTTTTTGACACATTTTGATCATTCATGTGCATGCAAAAAAATTAGATGTATTACAAAGAGATGAATGAGTACACATACAGGAAATACAAGTGGTCGACTTCTTTCATTCAGGTACCTGTGAACCTCAAGGTGAGTGTTTGGCATTACCAAAGTCAGGGCCCATCTTGGAGAAAGAGCAGCCAGATTTGGATGCACCAGTCTGAGATTTCAGTTGAAACCCGGGATTCTGTTGTGCCCTTTGATGAGAATGACGAGAGGTTTGACTCAGACGATGAACATGTTTACCCTTCTTTTAAAGATAAGTACCTACCACACGCAAACAGAACCAGAAATGGGTTTTTTAAGGTGGTCTTATACCAAAAAAATGACATTTTTTCCTCAAAATTTCAGATTTTGGAAAAGAGCATATTTGAGATCTTTAGACACCCTTCTTTTGTGTATTGGATAGCTTTTGTCAGTTTCAGCTTTTATTATCGGTAAAATCAGCAATTTCCCACGCTTGGTACGACATTTTCGCCCTAGCAACACCTTAGCAACGGTTGTTTACAGTTAACAAAAAGCTTTTCTTGCGGGACAGTTTCCCCCAGGGACCCCTCCCAGACGAGCAGTAATTTGCATCACTTTATGCGGCAACCGCTGACACGATTTTGACGGTGTTTGCATGCATATTTTTCTTCCCACGCGCTCATATTGTTATAGTTTGGTCGAGTACGCGAGAGCCAATTCTGTGCCACGTTTTGAGTGTTTTCGAAATTCATTTTGCTTGAAATGCCGTGGTCTACTACCACATCACGAAAGCGAAAGTTTCAAGGAAACCAATTCTCCCAGAGTCAGGAAATATCGTCGAAAAAGGCGCTGAAATTCGCTGAAGTGAAGGTCGATGATGCCAAACCTTCTGGTTCAAATCAACCTCTCTCCGCTTCGTCGAGGAAACTTCAGGTAGACCTCGATAAGACCGACAAAAAGCCGAAATTGAAAGAGCTGATGCCTGAAGTAAGTGGATATCATCTTGTTGATTTAAAGTCGTTGGTTTCAGCATTTGAACTTGTGTGTTGTCAGGAATGTGGACAACAAACCATGACACTGCGAGAACTTTCGTTCCGAAGGAAAGGTTGCGCTTCATGTTTGCACCTATTCTGTACGTCTTGCGGATGGAATGAAGCATTTTACACATCCAAGAAAAAAAAGAAATTTTTCGACGTAAACCGGTGGCTTGTTTATGGAATGCGAGCCATTGGACGTGGGGCAAGTGCTGCCAAGAGATTGTGTACCATTATGAATATGCCACCTCCTCCAGCACCAAATGCCTATAGTAGACAAAATAAGGCTTTGATGGAGGCAGCCAAAAAAGTTGCTGTTGAATCAATGGAAGCTGCTGCAAGAGAGATACATCATTTGAAAGGTGGAAATACTCACATAGCCAATTGTGGAGTCTCTTGTGATGGCACTTGGCAAAGGAGAGGGCACTCCTCAATGAATGGTTGCGTGACAACCCTGTCAATGGACACTGGGGAGTGCCTGGATGTGGAAGTCCTGAGCAAGGTGTGCCATGCTTGTCAAAAGTATGAAAATGAAGAGGATGAAGAGGACAAACGTTTGTGGCAGGCTAATCATCAAGGGAAATGCAAGGCCAACTATAAAGACTCTGCTCCAGCAATGGAGACTGAAGGGGTCAAACGTATCTTTGAACGTAGTGAGGAGAAGAACAAACTTCGCTACACTGAATACTATGGCGACGGTGACAGCAAATGATTCACTCAAGTTGACAACACTTGCAAAGACAAGGGTGTGAACATTGTTAAAAAGGAATGTGTTGGACATGTCCAAAAACGTGTGGGAACTGCATTATGAAAACTTAAGCAAAAGAAGGAACTTGCGGGAAGGGGAAAGCTTACCGATGCCATGATAGACAGACTCCAAAACTATTATGGTATAGCTATTCGGAGCAATGTTGGAGACCTTGCCAAGATGAAAAAGGCCATCCATTCCAGTTTGTTCCATTGCGCGTCATCTGAGAAGAGAGATCTTCACCACCATTGTCCTGAGGGACCCAACAGCTGGT
>CAXIQD010000428.1:0-25000 GCA_964030785.1 Siderastrea siderea | reverse complement strand
AAAGTGTACCTGATACCAGGCAGCCGAAGCATGGTGGTAAGTATGCTTTCGAATATATGTTTGTGTGTGTGTTTATTTTGTTTTATGTTTCCAAAATTCCACTTTTCTAGTAGTTTTGTTTTTCAGACTGTGCATAAGATGTTCAAAATATGTAAATTTTCATATCCAATTCTCAACATTACCAAATCTCGAGGGCCAAGATAACAAATTCCCAGGCAAATTCTAAACCAAAGCCGTGTAGCCTGAAATTGCTTTCACTCAATGTCAGAGGTCTGAGTAACACGCCAAAAACGTAGAGCAATATTTACTTGGTGTTGTAAACAAAAAGCGGACTTACTTTTCCTTCAAGAGACACACTCGACAAAAAATACTGAGAATAAATGGAAGAAAGAATGGGGTTCCCACATTTTATCTTTTTGCACGGAAGTGCTAATGCCAGAGGTGTTGCTATGCTAATTAGAAATGGATTAGACATTGTTATTCAACATGAGCTGCGAGATCCAAATGGGAGATTGTTATTGTTAAAAGCGTTAATTAATGACAAAACATATACCCTGACAAATGTTTATGACCCAAACAAAGATGCTGAGGCAATTAAATTTTTTCAGTACCTGTCAACAAGTGACGCAAGTCGGAGCTTGAAAGCGATGATAACAATATCATCAGAGGAGATTTTAATTGTCCGTTGGATCTGACTAAAGACAAAAAGGGAGGCATTTTAATTCTGTGTCAACATCTGATTAACTCGATTGAAAATATTCAAAGTGAATTTAGCCTCCATGATATACTCTTAGTTTCACATGGAGCAAAAGCTCCCCTTTCATGTTCTGCAGACTCGATTACTGGTTAATTTCAAACAGTCTACATGATTTAGTCATGTGAGTTGACATTATAGCTTCGATAAAAGCTGATCACTCCGTGGTAGTATTAGAACTGAAGGAAATCGAACAGAATTGCAAAGGTCAAGGCTTTTGAAAATTAAATACTTCTTTCCTCACCAGACCAGAATATGTGGAAATGATAACAAAGGATAAGTAGGAAACGCAGTGTAGCTCCTTATTTAACTGCTTTTAAGGAAATCGTTAAGGCGAAGTTCAGAATAGAGAAATACATAGCCGTTAAAAAAATACTGAAGTTAAGTTTCAGGGTAGATGGCAACTACATATAAATAGTAGTCAGGAATTATAACTTGCTGAGTCTGCTTTATATTTACTTTATTGTATATCAGGTCACAAAAATCTTAATGATAGGAATGTTAGGTGTTATTATTAATGTTATGTAATTACAAACTGCATAATGTTGAATTAAAAGTTGAAAAAATATGTATATATTCATGTTTTTATAGTCCCATATCTGACAACAGTATATGAATACAACGCTCACAACTCTCGATAAAATCATGCTCAGTTGTGGACAAATTTATGTCAACATTCAAATATTTAGTTTAACTCAACAATATTCAATATTCAAAGCGATAAGACAGATGAGCTGAGTCATCAGATTTTAAATATTACATCATTTGGTAACGTAAAGGGCAAAATACTGTCACAATTTTCATCACGCCAGTTAGCACATTGAGCCATTGAAGTAAAAATATTTATAGAGGGTGGAGTGTGTCAAAACGACTGGTAAATGCCTATAATGCTTTTTGAATGACCTCCAAAATGCACCTCTGGACATAAAAAATATAATAAAGGCTTTAAAACTAGCTACAATGGGTTAATAAAGTTGGACAAAACTGCTGAGACACTTTGGAATGAATGAGAACTTTGACCGTAGAAACCACTTACCACCAGTTTTTGCTGAATAGGATATTGGTGACCCGTGGCTGAGCTTTCGAAATTTGGAAGTTTGAAGTAAGAAATGTTTACAAAGGTCACACCTTTTGCCACATTTAGAACAACCTCCACCATCTTCTTTCTGGTTTCTATCAACCATGTACGGGCAGCTTTTCCATGAGATTATTCAGGGGCCCTCTTAAGGGAGTTTGAGGAAATATGTAGAAGAACAAATAGATCGGGCAAGAAGAACATCAAGAGGTGAAGCTTTAACAGAAAAATGGAGAAAGGAAAACACCAGGGTCCCGTTCATCGTTACTTACCATCCCGGTCTCCCAAATATTGGAAGTTTGCTTCGTGATTTACATCCAGTTTCGAAAACATCTAAGAGATGCAAGAAGGATTTTCCGGAGGTCCCCATGGTTGCTTTTAGAAAGCCAAAGAGCCTCGCTCAGTATTTGGTGTGTACGCGTTTTACGAATGTTCCGAAAGAGAAGATCAATGGAACATCGGCATGTACATCAAAAAACTGTCAAATATGTAATTTTCTTTATCTAGGTGACACCTTTTGTGGTAATAGTAATGGAAAAAAATTAAGATTAATTATAACTTAGATTGCAACTCTAGTAACGTAGTTTATCTGATAAATTGTAAGAATTGCAAAGTCCAGTACGTTTAGCAGGAGCAATGCCCATGGAAATTTGAATGCGGATCAGAGAGGGAAAGATGAATTGATTTAATAAATGTAAAGACGATCCTCGCAGTTATTAACGCAACTTATGCAGTTGCGAAAAGAAAGCCTGAAAAAATCAGGCTTGCCGGGACTCGAACCCTGACCTCTGCGATACCGGTGCAGCGCTCTAACCAATTGAGCTAACAAGCCAACTGGGAGCTGGTCATGAAATTGGTTCGTAATATACCCGGGGAAGATGAAGATGAAATTATGAATATATGATATTCATATAATTATTTGAACTGCGGAATGAAGAAATAAATGTAAAGACGATCCTTGCAGTTATTAACGCAACTTATGCAGTTGCGAAAAGAAAGCCTGAAAAAATCAGGCTTGCCGGGACTCGAACCCTGACCTCTGCGATACCGGTGCAGCGCTCTAACCAATTGAGCTAACAAGCCAACTGGGAGCTGTTCATGAAATTGGTGCGTAATATACCCGGGGAAGATGAAGATGAAATTATGAATATATGATATTCATATAATTATTTGAACTGCGGAATGAAGAAATAAATGTAAAGACGATCCTCGCAGTTATTAACGCAACTTATGCAGTTGCGAAAAGAAAGCCTGAAAAAATCAGGCTTGCCGGGACTCGAACCCTGACCTCTGCGATACCGGTGCAGCGCTCTAACCAATTGAGCTAACAAGCCAACTGGGAGCTGGTCATGAAATTGGTTCGTAATATACCCGGGGAAGATGAAGATGAAATTATGAATATATGATATTCATATAATTATTTGAACTGCAGAATGAAGAAATAAACGTAAAGACGATCCTCGCAGTTATTAACGCAACTTATGCAGTTGCGAAAAGAAAGCCTGAAAAAATCAGGCTTGCCGGGACTCGAACCCTGACCTCTGCGATACCGGTGCAGCGCTCTAACCAATTGAGCTAACAAGCCAACTGGGAGCTGGTCATGAAATTGGTTCATAATATACCCGGGGAAGATGAAGATGAAATTATGAATATATGATATTCATATATTTGAACTGCGGAATGAAGAAATAAATGTAAAGACGATCCTCGCAGTTATTATAATTTCATCTTCATCTTCCCCGGGTATATTATGAACCAATTTCATGACCAGCTCCCAGTTGGCTTGTTAGCTCAATTGGTTAGAGCGCTGCACCGGTATCGCAGAGGTCAGGGTTCGAGTCCCGGCAAGCCTGATTTTTTCAGGCTTTCTTTTCGCAACTGCATAAGTTGCGTTAATAACTGCGAGGATCGTCTTTACATTTATTTCTTCATTCCGCAGTTCAAATATATGAATATCATATATTCATAATTTCATGAATTGATTTGTCAACACTTTAACAGTAACTGACATAGGGGTTTGGAGGACATGACCATACAACTAATAGACCGTGTAAAGGGAGAAAAGGAACTGCGAGAAAAGGAGGGTCAGTGGATGTGTAAACTTGGGACTTTATCATTGAGACCATGAGATGTTAATGACGGTTTTTATGCTCAAAACAAAACGTTGCGCGCAGTTACATGCGCACGCTCAAATATTTTCTTAGTTGCGTGTTTAATTCAACAGTTTGAATATTGTAATCACAACCACAAATGAAGACAAACAGATGTTTTATACCCGTGAACGTATATTTCAGCTGTATTTAGCAGCCTTCTTTGGGTTAAAGCGGCTGTTACAAGTCCACACCATACTACTGTGAAGACAACAATACACAAGTACGTGTTAACTCATGAGATAACGAGTGCGTGCATTAACAAGTAAAACTGTAGCGCTTTCGTGAGTTCACTTTCGTCTCTCACGGCTGTTCTGAATTGTAATTCGTCTAATGTGATTTATTTAATAACATGTATGATCTGTGAACTTCAGTATGTGGGATCTACCACAACAAAATTAAGAACGAGGTTTAATAATCATAAATCTAGGATGAGGTGCCATGCAAATTTAGATCAGGTGCAACAAGAACAAGATGGTTTTTTATATTGGCATTTCTGGAGCAAAGTACACGATGGATTGAGGGATTTAAAGATTCAGTTGATTGACAAGGTCAACAAGGAGACTGGAGACGCCTCTGAAGGCACAAGGTAACCTTAATCTACCGTCTTTCATGATGACCTTCTAAATTTCCTTTGGTTGCTACAAAATGCTTAGTAAACTAGCAGACAGTAGCATCTCCCTACTAAACTTACAAATGTACAATAAGCGAAAGATTGAACCTTTTTCTTCTTCTAGTTCTTCCAGTGTTGTTAGTGATTTTTTTTTTCATGCCATACTATGTTGGTGTGGCAAAAGGACAGTATTATAAATAGATACTTGTTTATGCACCATCAATGGCGTCTTTTCTACTTATACAATCGCTATTAGAAAGTCTTTAGACATGTTTTCCCGAGAAAATGCTATCTTCGTGAATTGTCCCCCTCATCGATGCGTCAATTCAAATTTGCAAAACACAGATAAATATAATTTGTCAAAAACTTGCAAGCTGAACAGTTTTCATAATTCACCAAATGTAATCTGTGCAAGCTTAAGTCTTCTTTATTCTTGCGAATCACCCGCATTATGCTTCAAAAACAAATCTGCTAACAGCAAATTTAAATCTGAATAATTGTGCAAATTACTCTCTTCGTCAAGAACAAATCTCTTACATCAATACACAATTGCTTACCAAAGTAAACGCAATTTGCTCCATTTAATTTCAGTTACAGCCCGTCTTTTTCAACTTTGTAACCCGAAATTTTATGGTTATCTTACATAAGCAGAAAACACATGGAAATAGAAACCTTTTGTGAGTAGTTATAGAGTTGGGGGTACCAGATCATTTTGAAATGATCTGTTACCAAACCCAACTCTATATCTACTTTCCATCTGATGGTATTATTTTATAGTATTATTTTTATGGTATTATTTTATGGTATTATTTTATAGTATTATTTTTATGGAAATCTATATGTTTTTATTTCTTGCGGAAACCAACGCACTCTTCCATCGCGTGACGCCAGACAACAGGAAGTTTATAATTCTAGGAAAAGCAGGAAGTTTTTCTCAGAAATAAGTCTAGACATGTCTGATGTAAACAGGAAATGACTCATCTATTTTCCAAGGTCATGAGACGGTCACATGATTTTTTCAACCAATTAAAAGCGTACCCATAAATTATTTTTTCTGATAAAAATATCAGAAGTTGCTTCATTTTGATAAAAATATCAGAAGTTTCTTCATTTTGATAAAGATATCAAAGCCTTCAGTCTTTTATATATTAACGATGCCTCTCAGTCTGGATGAAGCAACCAAAAGATATGAGAGCTATTCTCATAATATTCAGGACTCGATTTTAACTATTGAATCATACATGGGAAGTAATACTTCGATTTCTTTTGATATGCCGCAAGTGATCGCCAACTTGGAAAAAGTTGACACACAGAATGAAGAAAGAAATGTGACAGCGTATATAAAAGTATTGGAGGAGTATCAGCGAATGATAATAACTGAGAGAAAGAGAAGAGCCTTGAAAGAAGTCATTAAAGGAAAATTTGAAGCTGCTGATTTTAAGATGAATTTAAAAAGTCGCAGGAGAGCTCAACGTCTGGCTCAAATGTATCCACCTAATGCTGGACAAATGCCTACACCTAATGCTCGACAAATGCCTAAACCTAATGCTGAACAAATGCCTCCGCCTAATGCTGGACAAATGTCTACACCTAATGCTGAACAAATGCCTGCACCCAATGATGAACTGATGTTAGATGAATTAATGCTTTAGGTTGAACTTATTTAATACAATAATGTCCGTAAGAGAAACTGTTTATTCCATCATTTGATATATATCTTTTGTCGTCAAAACAACTGAGTGAAACTTTATTAATCTCGTAACTACCTAGTTGATGGTTGATACTTCTTATTGTTTTCATAGTGTGATGTATTTGTTTATTTTCTAATAAAACATTTTTATAGTCTTCATGCTTTATGTTGTTCTTTATAATGTTCTTTTTAATTCCTTTGGCTGTTTTTCCTACTTTCTGGTTGTCTTTTATGTAACTGTACATTTTTGATCGCAAACCGACAAATTCTGTGATTGGTATTCCAGATGCTTCATCTTTGAATTTACCGATTACCTTTTTGTTTGTCTTATCGAAATACTGTGAGCTTTCAGGGTAGTCGCTGTTATCGAATTTATTTTTATCATTCCAAAAGTCTCGATAGACATCTTCAGCTTCGATCTCATATGTCAGACTGTCTGTGTCAGTGAATAGTAGTCTGGCCTTATCACCGTACTTTTCTTTTATGTAGTTATAATGAAAATCATACATCAATGTCTTGCTCAGATCTAGAATACACATACCAACATATGCAGGCCTGTTTAGAGTCAGCGTTTCTTTGATCTTATGCACTGCCACCAGATTTTCATTGAATATCTTACTGCTTACATAAGTTGGTTTGGAAGCCATTTTCAATAATTTATTTTCATCAGTAATAAGTCTGACATCAACTCTCTTTCTTATGTTCTCCATAGTTTTACCAAACACTGAGTTATTCATTAGCTTGAAGAAGTCTTTTTCGAATGAATTTTTCGCTTGAGTACGTTTTTGTGTATTGAAGTCAATGTATTGTTTGAGCCAAGGTGACTGATTGAATTCTAATACTCTATGAACTTTCTTTACTTTCAATCCAAGATCAATATACAACTGCAGGTTTCTGTAGTGCAGAACATATTTTTCTTTGTCACATAATCTAGGAATCAGTTTATGCACCAGTCCTGTCGATATGTTGAAATTTTTCTGTACGTTCTTACAATATCCAGACAACATGTCATCAGTTACTTTCACCTTTTCCGGTCCTAGAGGGTAGTCGTTATGAAGATCATGCAACTCTTTCGGGTATTCTAGATCAACTTCTAGTATCAATCCTTTATTACTGTCTTCATTATACTGAGCTAAATCGATTTTATTAATCTGCTTTTCTGTCATCCATTTGAAACAACCAGTTGGTAGATATTGACTCATAGCCCAACCGTATAAATTATTAGCATCAAGATACATAATGTATTTTGAGGGTGCATTCTCATCGTATTCTATCATGTACTTGTTATTCGCTTTACCATATCGATTGGCAATATAAGATATACCACCACGCATGCCTTTTTCAATGAATTGAAACATGTCTATGTCTGTCATTAGTTCTAGTTTAATATCGGTCATCTTCAACATAGCATCCCATGATAATCCTGGAGATGTGAAGTAGTGACAGGGGTCAAGTTTGTAATACTGAAGACAGGTCTTGCGGAAGTTTTCAAACACGTCGGCTAATAGAAGTATATCAGACTTAAGATATAGATTGTGGTATTCACCCATCGTTTGTAATTGGAATGTATTCCACACTTTTTGAGCATGACAATAATCCTCGTCTGTTATATGCTCATTATTCAATATGCTGTAAAATTCTTCTTTAGTTGGTAATTCTGTTTTATTGAATTTCTCAAAACTGTCCATGAAATCGTACGGATAAATACCTTTTCGTGTCATAAGATTTAATTTTTTGCCCCTGAATTTTTGGTTTGTATACTTTAAAGCTTCTGCTGGTAAGTTGCTGACTAATTTATCCAAACTTGAGCTCATGAATTGGAAACTGTCAATGAATGTCAGATGGTTACCAAGCATGAACGCCATATATTTTTCCATATTGTTCGGTATGGCATTTATGTCCATTTTAATCTCTTTTCCGTTTTTGGCGTATGCATGTTTCTTAACAATAGGTCCAATCTCTTGCATTATAAAATGGCTGTCATATCCTCTCAAATTATGGAATATAACAGGAATTTTAATTTCTTCTGGATTTATTCTGAGTTTCAGATTGCAGTCTTGATGCGCTGAGCCTCTGTATTTGCCGGTAATATGGCAATGATCTCTGACTCGAATGTCTTTATCAGTATATTTTTTATCGCAGATGTGACATGTTGTTGCTTTTTTGAATTCCTTTTCATCCACTTCAGTCATTCTCAATGGTTTATCGAAATGTTTTTTCATAGCTTTTTTACAGTATTTTACTTCTTCTAACATATTTTCCATGAATTTGTAAACAGCCTTTTCACCCCTATATAGTTGTATTGGTTTTGTATGTTTGTCATCATAACAGCAAACCACTTTATAACCATATCCGCAGTCGGTATGTTTTTGATAGGCTTCGGTGTATGATTTATCAATGTCTGGTTGACATCCTTGCACCTTTTCAGTTATAGCCTCAAAATCACCATAAATGACAAATGGCACAGGTTGCTGTTTATGGAAGTTGTTGAATTTCAGTATGTTATTGTCTTTGTCTGGCATTTTAATTGCTTGAGTACCGTTCACTTGAATACAGTTTTCTTTGTGATTGTTTAATACCCTGCCAGAACTGAAACATTGCAGGCATTGCATACAAAAGTGTTTTCTCTCTTTGTGTTTTGTTTGATTATACATAAACTTGTTGAAATTCTTTATGAGAACATAATGCTTGTTTTCATTTTCAGTTACCAGAAGTAGTTCCATATGATCTTCATACTTTTCTTTGGAAACATAGATGGGATATGGCTCTTTGTTTTCATATCCGAATACGTTTATATTGATACTGTTTTGCTTCTCAATTTTGTTGTAATGTTTGACATTGACTGGAAATTCAACACCTGAATAATCTAACTTTTCAACGTATTGTTTGTCTGTCTTTTTTATTCTTTGAGGATATTTTTCTTGTTGGTTTGAATGTCTTATGTGGCACCATCTGAAACATTCATTATCCTCATTTTTCATGTTTATTAATCCCTTCTTTGAATTTCGCAGTTCGTAAGGCAGTTGGATATATGAGGATCCTTTCATGGGTTTGTATTTGACAATGTTGAGGTAATGGCTATCAACAGATTGGATGGTCCATCCTGAACCTTCTGATATCCACTGAGAGATCTGGTTTAAGATATTTTGTTTAGACATTTGTAATGCTTCATTGATTTCTGTATGGTTAATAATTGTTTGGACTTTACTGTTGAAATATCCATTTTTAATCACTATTTCACCATCAGACATTTTATTGAATGTGACTTTCAATGTTTCAACATATTTCAAGCCTTTTATTACATTCAACAAAGTTATTACACGATGTTCTATAGCCTTTCTATTGTTTTGCATTTGAACCAAAGGGTCTTTATTGTTTCTGATGTTTATTTCATAAGACTTAGTGAAACCTTTTAAAGTGCCACCGAGACGAAAATTCGTAGGTTTATTTACGCCAAATTCTGTCGCAGAATATCGCGTTGTGTCTATATTTACCCAGAAAACTTAACAAGAAACCGTCCATCCTAATATTTTTTAGCTCCGAAGTTGCGTAAAATGTGTCCGCCATTACTGAAAACGTGTTCCTGGGTGATTGCGCAATTTAATAGCTTGTGACGTCAGAGGCTCACCTCAGTCGCGTTTCCCGGCCTTGAGAATTTTGACTCAAGATGCTACCGTCGATTGCGAAACCCCCGAAGAGTATTTCTACGATTCGGAACAGTCTTTAGCTTCCGAAGCATCAGAGGATTCATTTAATTCGGCAAATGAAGAATTGTTCTTACCGTACAATGTAAGAACTGATGTCAGGAGATTTCAGCTTATAAGCTTGTAAACAAACTGTTCAAAGTTGTTTTTCTCGCCTTATTGGCGGGAGTTCAAAATATGCGCGAAACAATGCTTATACAGTGATTACAGTTCAGGCACAAGTTGCTCAAAGAGTGGCTAACGGATAAAAGGCTGTCCAGCTATTCCAAAGATTGGTGTTCTAAGCTTTGGAAATTTAGACAAAACACCTAAAAAACTCTAGGATTTGATGCTCGCGAATTCTCAAGCATCGGTTGATCGATTTTATTGTTCGCTTCGTTGGAGAAATAAAAGAAGCTATATTTTGTTTGCCGTTGTTTATATTCACTATATATTGTAAAGCATTGAGATTTTTGGCCATTCTTAGCATAGTATGGGAAACTTTCTTGAAGAGCCGTAATGCTGTAGTCATCTGGCAGTCACAGTGGTCGCTTAATACATTGAAACACAAGTGCTTCGCGTTTTTAAATATTTTGAACAGTTTTTGTAGAATTCTTAACTTGAGCCGAAAAAAATGAAATATACCAAGACCTTCTTTTAACAACTGGAGGCCTTGTGTGACCGGAATCTAAATATTTGTAGTGCAAATCAAAGCCACAAGGAAAATTTTCTGCTGCTCAACAACAACATGCGGACCGCCAAGGAAACGAAGCTTTCACTTGCTTTATTCACTACGTAAAAATAACTTGATATCTAATCATTTTTCTTGGTAGTTCATTTACTAAGATTGCTATGACAGTTAAAGAAATAAATTGGCATGTGATATTTTTTCCTAACTTAAATTTCCACGCAAGACGAGCCGACCTATCGACATGATCGAAGCCTTTATATATTTCGATCAATAATGTCAATCGACTCTTCAGCGACAGGGAATGAGGAGAAAAGTGTCTCAACATTCAGGATGGTTTGCTATAAAATAACTGTCCATACTTCTATGCGATTACTGCTTTGAAATTAACACACGCGGAATAAAAAAAAAAGGAAAAAAGCTAAGCAATACAAACTATCGGCTTAAACGCGGCGGTCCTGCATTCGCCCAGGATGCATTTCGTGAGGACCACCCCGAAGATCCTCGCGCTAGCAGACGGCAGAACTGAAAGGGTTTTCCACAAGTAAAATAAATTTTAAAATACGTTAAAAGAAAATAAGTTTTGCACAATGGTGGATGCGTTGAATAAGAAACAAACTATCACTTCAACTGCGTTAAGATTAGGTACCTTTCGTCTCGTTTTTTCCGGATCTTTCTTTCCATGTAGTTGGAATGGACAATGGGATAATCGACCTCTGGGATCCTTCGACATGAACAGCCCTCTGGAAACACTCGTCCGTGAAGTGATCAGAACAGCCGACAAAAATACCTCTCGGGTTGAAATTTGCACTGTGTGTGAGTACGAACATTATCCATTTTTCCATTGCGGGTCCGCTCGCAAGGCTCTGATGAAGCGAAATACCAGCTCGGTGGTTGGATTTATTGTTGTAGCATTGTACAACACAAGTAATACCCTTCATAACTGCTGCAGCAACAAAAATTTCAAGGCCGTACAGCAAACAGTTGGCACGAAATCTTCCCTCGACAACAGTAACATTTCCCGCGGCAAGTAACCGAATGAAGCCTGACTTGGTTTGAGGTGAGCCTCTAACGTCACTTCCGCTAATTCGCAAGCCAGCTTCCGGAACAAGGGCCAGTAATGGCGGCCGTAAAATCTCGACAAAAACCGTCCGAAAAAAGCGACTTCCAGTCATCGTAATGAGTTGAAATTTGGCATGGTGACTAACAACCACAGACTATTTTCGAAAATGCAAAAATATGGAATACGAAAATTCTGGTCCCAGTGGCACTTTAAAGCTTTGTCTGTTTGTTTTATTATGGTTCTTGGTGTTGGAACCGGTTTTTTACTCCTTGGTGCTGGAATGGGTTTGTAATCATCCCTGAATTCTGGAGGCGGTAGAATGATGTTTTCTTCATATTCTTTAGCCATCTGTTTGACACTCTTGCGAGGTGTTGGTATTGGTCTCCTTGGTTTGTATGTTCTTGGTGCTTGAACTGGCTTGATATCGTCAACCACTATGATTTCGGGCTTCTTCTCCTGCTTCAGAAGCAATTTGATAAGTTCTGATTTGCTGAGTTTCTTCAAACTAGCTTTATCCATATATATAGGGTTAGATAAAATTTTTTCCATTTTTATTCTATATTATATTTATAAATATTCTCTTAAGTCATTGTTGGTCTGCGTTTTAAGTGTCATCAAAATTCAAATGATCCAAACAAGGATCTTTCGAACTATATTATTGAAAGATTTATTAAATATTATTTTCAATGACATTTCTGATGTGCTTCATTGATTTTAAATGACAATGCTTTCCTGCAAGGGTGTAATTATGACCATTACAAACATCACAACACCACTCTTTGTTCAGCATACATCTAGTTTTAGCTTGTTTTTTCTCTTCTTCAGTGAAATACATTTTAGGTCTACCTCTACCTCTTATTATAATCTGATTTTCTCCCCTTTGTTTTGCTCTGTAATTGGCTTTGTTTTTTCTAATAGCTTCAATCCTCTCTTCTTCAGTGAAATACATTTTAGGTCTACCTCTACCTCTCTTGACATTTATTTGTTCCATATATTAATACTATATTATTTTTCTCTTTATAAGTTTTTGTGTATGAATTTCAAATGATTGCTTAATGTTTCTGTTGACTTGAATTTTCTGGAACAATGTTTGCATTTGATTCTTACACCCTGGAAATAAAGTATGATTTCTTTAATGATTTCATCATAATCGTTGCTGACTAATATTTTGTAATTGTTGTTTTCATACTCTTGGAGCATCATCTTCTGTTCTTCTGAAAGCTTACCATTACCAGTTGGTGTTTTAAATTCGATTGCAAAAGCTGTGTACTTCAAATGCATATTTCCAATGAATAGATCACAAGCTCCCTTCTGATAACCCATGTTGTATGATTTTATTCTCATGTTACCATTAATTTGGTTTTCACCTAATGTTGGGATTAGGATTGCTTTAGGATAATTGTTTCTAATAAAGTTGACTACCTTTTTATGTAAATCATATTCTGTGTTGATATTGAATGTCAGCATTTTGTATGGCCTGTTGTTGAATTCATACTTACCGGTTTTTCTGATTGATGGTAAAACCTCTTTTGTTACCCAACGTTTGAATTCTTTCGCTTTATCCATTTTGGATCTCAATATTAGGCTGTATAGTCCGGATTCATTTATATAAATAGTGTTTCTGGTGTTCCATGTTAAAGGTAACGATTCGTTACCCCTGGATTTGAGCCTCTTAAGTGAACATTTATCTTCAGAATCAACATGTTTGAAAATCGTGTTTCCGGTGTTCCCAGTCAGGGGGGACGAATCGTCCCCCCTGGATTTGAGCCTCTTAAGTGAACATTTATCTTCAGAATCAACATGTTTGAAAATTGCTTTCTTGGTATCTTCATATCCCAAAATGTCGGCAACAGTTTTACCACGGAACCATATGTCATCATCCTTTTTGATAATATTCAGTTTTTTTCCTTCATAAGTGAAAATTTCCATATGTATCTATCAATGCTATATATTATTTTCTGTTTAAATAGATAGCCAGAAACAATTATATTTTTGGCTACTGAAAGCGAATAAACAGCATATACTGTATCGATTGATATAATATATGTTAGATAATTCTCTTTAAAACATTTTATATATCCTTCAAGTCCTTGAATGGTATCCAACTATTAAAGTCATCACTATATCCCTTCCACTTAACTAAAGCTTGTTTCTTCTTGTAATCTCTCCGAATGACTTTATCAATTCTGAATACCTTTTGTTCAGCTTTCAGTAATTCAGGTTCATAAAAACTCCCTTGAATGTCTTCATCTCTGAGATCCTTTAGTTTGTATGTGATTGGATTGGTATGTTGTATTTCATCAACTGTAAAAACTTCCTCAGACCAATTTGGAGTATACCCTTTATCGAATACATTCCGTTTGTACTTAGATATTCGGACCTTATCACCTATTTTAAATTTCGGTTTTTGTTTTAATGTTTCCATATCACTGTATAGATTAAAGTAAACAGTCCCTTCATTCTTCTTTTTACTTGCTTCTGTCGGCGTCATTTTGATAGAGCTATGTTTAGTGTTGTTATACTGTTTCACTAATTTGGGTATCATATCTAAATACTGTGTATTACCTTGAACAGTAAACTGCTTCCACATCTTGGTTTTGATTGTACGGTTCCATCTTTCACAAACTGACGACTTTTCCTCATTCTCAGTAGAGTACAAGGTTATTTCATTCTTATCAAGTAGTTCCTTAACATGTTTGTTATAATACTCTTTCCCTTTATCAGTCCAAAGATATTGTGGTTTTCTACCCTCTTTGAAGATTGTTTTGAATGCTTCAGCAACAGTTTCTCCTTTTTTGTCCTTTAAAGGGACAATCCAACCGTATTTACTAAACACATCTAAAACCATAAGAAGATATCTGTAGCCAGCGTTCCATCGACTAAACTGTTGCATCTCAACAAGATCAGAGCACCATATTTCGTCAATATGATTTACAATAACACGCCGCCGGGTGAAGTTACACTTTATGGGTTTGTGTAATTCATCAGCTAATTTTTCTTGCCAGTTTTCTTCACTCGACGGCCTTTCCCGTTTTTTGTCTTCCTTTGTTTGACACCGAGGCCCAGTTTCTGTTTTGTGTTAATCAAGAACCGAGCTGTTTGCCCCCATTTTGGCATCTGTCCATAAGGTATTCCATCCAGTGACTTCACCATTTGTTTGTCACATTCACCTTTGTTTTTCCCCATATCATAACAAATATCGTGATGAGCCGCTATTTTATCCACTTCATTGTAAGGTTGTACATACCATTTAGTAACCTCACCAGTGTTTTTATCATATTCTAGCTGTTTTTCAAGAGGGTTATATGGTCCCATGTATTTATACTTTCCAGGAGTCCATCCAGCTTTTGGTTTCGGTATTTTCCCAATTAGTTTATGTATATCAACACCAGCACCATCCAAATCCTTTCTGTCGGTTTTATACTTTCTATTTGGTCTGATTTTGGTTGATAATTGATCAAGAGCTTGACTTCCGACATTTTGAATCATTGGATTCAACTTATCCAGAGCATAATCGATGGCCTTTTTCTGCAGTTTTGGGTTTCTCAAGGCTTCTGATCCATAATATCGACCCATTTCAACCGCCTTGTTTCCAAGCCAAGGAATTCCATGATGCACAAACATATCTAAACCTGTTGATGCTACTGTATCTAGTACGCCCGCCCCTTTCGACGGGCCAGCCCGTTTCCCGCCTGTTTAACGAATTTAGTCTTAGTTATTCCGCATTCAGAGCATTTACATTTAAGAATAAGCCTCCCATTTTTAGCCTTTTCATATCGTTCACTCCCAGGCACACATTCTGTGACCATCTTTTGTTTCACGCAATAAGATTTCATATATAATATGATTAGATATTTTTGAAATACTGTTCTAAGAATTTCTCATTATTCGTCGTATCATATATGTCGAAAACTTCCAACAGATCAAAATATGATTTACCCTTATTCATCTCATTCAAAAAGTACAGACAGAAATATCCACATGTTGTCGTTAGTAAATTTTGTATTTGATTGTTCTGATGAAGCAATGTTAAATTCTTTTTTCTCGCATGATTGACCATTTCTTGGAAGGGAGGCAAACCAAAGCTATCAAAGTAATTAATGACGTCATCCTTTACATATGTAGCAACCCAATGGCTCCCTGACATATAACTCGGTTCAAGATTGTAAATGAATAGAGCCTGTCTATGATTGTGAGGAACATTTTCATCTCGAGACAGAACATCTTTGATTGGGATATTCAGATATTTACACCATTTTATTAAATCATAATTGCTTAATGGGACATTCTTATGGAATTTCGGTTTTACAATAGAATGTTTAGAAGAGGGACGTTTTTGAATGGTGAGTTTTTGCCTAATAGTAGACCTTTGCCCTTTTTCTGAGCTTTTTTTTTTGAGCTTTTTTTTAAAATTCCCATACCTAATGTTTGATCAGGCCAATTTCCATAAAAAGGCGGTGTTCTATAAGTTGGGATTAACAAACCACCATCTTGATTGTTAACAGTAGTTGGTTTTGGTATAGATCTGGGTGGTCTTTGTTTCGGTTGACCCATCTGAGGGGCACCTTTACCAGTCATCTTCTTTATTGCCTCAATAGCTAAAGGGACTCCAATTGATGCAAGAAGAGTACCTAAGAAACCACCTGTTTGTACTTTAGTCGGTTTTATATGAACACCAGAGCCTGTTTGTAGAGCATTTAATATATCCTTCTTTTGTTTGGTTGTCAAAAGATGTTTATATGCTATCAACTGATCGATTTTATTTTGTGGTATGAGAAACCCACCGGTTTGAACACCTTTTCCGGATATCTTCTTAACAATCTGAGATGCTCCTTCACTAGCTGCTCCAGCTAAAGCCGACAATCCAAGAGTCTTAGCAATCGTTGGACCAAAAGTTCTTCCAAGCGTCAGAACTGTAGACAGAAGAGATCCACCTAATTGCTTTCGAATGTTTGTTTTAGAAAGTTTAATGTCCATTCCCTTTTTCAATTTTCTATTTTTTTCCAATCGCTTAACTATATTCTGAGGTACATACAGAGTATCATTCCCAGATAGAGAGTCCATTGTGAGCCTTAGAACTATTGTTTCTCTTTTATGATACGCGTTACTAAGATTCTTTTTCTGGTTTGGTGATAAACTAACTTTAATTTCGTATAGTTGTGTCATATAATATATGTTAGATAAATTCTCTTTTAAAAAACATATTCATTTAAATTTTCATCGATGTAAAGCTTATTTATTTAAACTATCATCAATTCGTTTCCAACTGTCTTTACTACAACCTCACTCTCGTAAAATACGATGCTATGAGCTCGGACGTTTGCTGCCGGGGCTACATTGAGACGATAATGGAGAATCAACTGTTTAGGATCTCTTGTAATTACTTCTTTTTGAAATGTCAAATCGAAATATACTAATCCGAACAGACTACTGAAATTAGATACATTAAGCTGCGTCCCACTGTTGTAATCATTCTTACGAAATGCATAACTCATAAGATCATTGAATATCCTGATTTTAGAATCAGCATCATATTCTAGTTCTGGATAAAATGTATTGTTTCCGTATTCTATACGGCAGTTTGAGAGAGAGCTATTAGCGTCACCTGCATTCAACTTGAATGTGTCAAACAAATACGGACTCCTCTCTGCTTCATCATCATTAGGTCCATCTGTCCTCTGAAGATAAACAAAAACATGCTTGACATTGTCTATAGCTGGACTGATTTGAAACATATTCTGAATAGCTCTGGTATTTGCTGACTGATTGTAGAGATCTCGCATATATGTCCATTCTGTTGGCTTAAGAAATTCTGAAACAAAATTACTATACATGCTGTCTTTTGGGATTAATCTAGGGAGCCAAAGATACAATCTCTTTACTACAACACGACCAGCGTCTGTGCCATTTGCCATGTGAATCATTTCACTGTCTTCATTGAGTGTAAGTTCAATTGTGAGCTGCATCGGGGGCAACATTTTTCTTTCTAATTCTTGGAAAAAACTGTATCGGTTCAACGGTATCATCTCGTTAATCAATTTAGCTCCCCCACTACCGTCGTTGGCTGCTGCTTGGGTTAAAATACGACGGGCCTCGAAACCTGTGTTTGTATTTGCTGTTGTAGCATCAGTATCAAGATACCAGAACGAATTCTTCCCAACAGATCTACTAAAATCATCCGAGTATTCGAGTAAATTTTTAACATTCGTAATTCTATGTAAATTATCACTTTCGTATACTATTTTACCAGACGATTTAATAACCATATGTCTGATTAGACTGTGAGATCCGTTTATCATAGTGATGCGATCCGCTTGAGCATATCCAGCACCATTTGCCCTTTTTTGAAGCTCTTTAGTTACTTCGAAATACCCATTAAAAAAATCGAACATAGTCGACCTATCGTTGATTGTGAATCTGTAACCTGTCTTTTTCTGGCTTTGATTGTTAGCAGGTTGCTCAATGACATTATCCAAATGGAAACGAACGTATTCATATCGTTGCAGATTTTCATTTGTTCTGAAACTCATTTATATGAGTAGTTTAGATAAAATTCACTTTTTATATAAACCATTTCCCACTTATTAGTCTATTTATAATTGGATAAAATTCACTTTTTAATAACATTTTATCGTCTTAATCCAGTACCAGATATAAGTCTATTCAGAATTGTGTTGTAGTCTTCTTGTTTTGGTTTAGTAGGTTTGGTTGGTTTCATTGATTGTTTAGTTGAACCATGTAATTTTCTCATAATAAGCTCTCCGCTTTTTTCAGCTGCTTTTTTTCCCAGTTTGTCTCCAGCATGTGAAATACCAGATTCTAGCGCTTTTTTGGCAAAAGGTTTTAAAACCATTTCTGGAACTTTACTTAACACCCTTCCAACTGGTTTGAATATGTTATCAACAATAATCCCAGATCCTTTATGCTTATACACAAAACGACCTAGTTTCGGGTGATAAATTCGCTTGTATTCATACGACGACATATATAACTATTAGTTAGATTAATCTCTCTTCTCTCTTAAAATCAAACTGAATGAAGTGTCACTATGATTAAGATCTATGATTCTTCGTTTACCGTCGGTGATATAAATCCGAATTTTATTAATCGTATTTTTATTACACGGGTTGTACTGTACTCGTCGAGGCTCTTGTGTGAAACTATAACTCGGGGTGAGAGTTGAGGTACTGAAACTATATATAATATCTGACTCTTCACCATCGACAAGACTGTCACTTATCAAATCACAATGAACATTCAATATTTCTCTGTCTTGTGAGAGATTAGGAATGTAATCTCCAACATTTACACTACTTGTTAGAATCTTTTTATTGAAACCAATAAGATCATTAAAATTACTTTGAGTAAGATCTAATCTGTAATTTGAGGCTAGTGTTATTATTGTCCTGAATACAGTATCGTTAAACTCCAGAGTGATTGGATATTGAGGGTTTGATGAGGTCCCTGTTTTTGTTTTTTCTTTGATTAAATTGTCAAAATCAATGTAATTCCATACTCCAGGGTTGAATATAATTTCCGTCCAATTAGTACCACTATCTGTCGAATATCTTATTTTCTGATTATCAAGTTCCCTTGTCACATTAAACCAAGTAAATGACATCGAAATGATTCGGTCTAGGCCGATTTCATATTGTCTGTTTGAATCCAGTATTATCGGATTACTGTATTTGATTGTGAAATCTGATGGTTTATTACCACTTATACCTTTGACGATATGACTGGATAATACAAGTTGTCTATTCATTTATATGATTAGTTTAGACTAAAATAGTTTTTGTATATTTTGTTGTATTGTGACTTATTGAGTATTGAATTTCTCAACAAGATGTCGAGAAGAGCGACACCTGTGTTTCTTAGCTCTATGCTATTATTACCAGCAACCTTTGATCCGATAATCAGTTCCAGTTTTTTCATCATTTCTGTCGGATTATTGAAAAACATTACCTGTCCACCTCTTTTTGTTTTTTTCTTCAAACCAGACCCTTTAATATTTGTTAATTTTTGATTATTGTAATTTATATAATCATTAAGAACCTTTCTTGTATCTTGAATAATTTTTCTTCGATATTGAGCCTCAACTTCAGTGATTGAACCACTATTTAATTTTTTAGTGATATCACTCCAATAACCATTTAGTTTCGAACGTTGATCTTTAGCATCTTTCAAGATTTTTTTCAGATAAGCTTTACTCTTTTTATTATCCATATCCTTTTCTGTTAGACGTAATTCAACATCATTGTAGTTCGGAATATTCAATTTATCTAAAGCTTGGTTAATTGCATCCTCCTCGAGAATGTTATAATCAGGTCCTTCTTCTTCTTCTTCGTATTCAAGTGGAAGATCTTCAGGTTCATACATAAATGCTGGATCTATATACATTTGTTTTTTACCTGATGCTATATCCTCGAGGACGTCTTCATAAGTTGGAGGCTTTGGAACCAATTGTTTGTCATTTTGTGGTAGAACTTGATCACCAAATAGATCTTCCAATCCATAATCAGGCACTTCATCATCAATAGCTATTCCATAATCTGGAACAGGTTGCTTTTTCTTTGGTAATCTTCTCAACGGTGCTTTTGGGGCTGTAAGTTCCTTTAACTCAGATGTTATAGGTTTGAAAAGTTTCTCTGCCTCGACTTCACCCATTTGATCAGATATCGTTTTTTGTTTTATTGTCTCTCTTACTGTGTTAATCTTTTTACCAAGCTCGGATCGTTTCTCAGCCATTTCTTTCCATTTGAGTAAACTCATTATATCATTTGTTTACATAAAATTTCGTATTTGTTGGAAAAATTAGGGTTATCATATATAAAAACGCTCGCATAGCGTGTCGCATAGCGTGTCGCATAGCGTGTCGCATAGCGTGTCGCATAGCGTGTCGTCATGCGATAAAATTGTATAACATAATATCATATGAAGATTCAAAATTACGACATTCAAGATGATGAAAACAACGATTTTGTTCAATTAAAGAGTTTCATGCCAAACCGATGTTTCAGGATGCTTATTTGTGCTCCCTCTGGTGGTGGTAAAACAAACCTTCTGCTTGATATGATATACAGGCTCTTATACTTTGATAGAATATATCTTTACGCTCGCAATCTCCAACAAAGCAAATATAAGCATCTGTTGAAATCTCTTGAACCAATATCAAAATCAAAAGAGGTCGGTTATGACGTGATAGAAGCAAGTAACGATGAAATCATCCCTCTGACAGATTTGTCTGATGAAAACCAAAAATTAATCATATTTGATGACTATTTGAATACAGGTAAGAAAAATGACGAACGGATACGTGACTACTTTACCAATTTTAGAAACAAAAATTGCTGTTGTATATATTTAAGTCAAAGCTATTACGGAACTGATAAAACAATAAGACTGAATAGTTCACATTTTTGTGTTTTTGATTTTCCTTCTATAAACGAGCAATCGATGATTTGCCGAGAACTGAACATAAATAAATCAGATTATCAGAAAGCTACTAAGGATCCATATAGTTTTTTGTATGTTGATAAGGTCGAAAAAAAGGTAGCCCGAAATTTCGACGAAAAAATCTAAACTAATATTATATTATATGAGTTATACAAACGGTATTCTTAATCATGTTGATTCTCAAGGGCAAGGTCAGATAGGCCCTAGAGGGTTGCCTGGGTTACCTGGTCCTAAAGACGATAAAGGCGACAAAGGCGACAAAGGTGATCGTGGACCTCAGGGTAGTGCCAGCGGTTCTGCTGATATTGACATGCAAAATAAGTTCGAGATTTTGCGATTAAAAAGCAATCCTTATCCTATCCACGGTGATCTGTCAAAGGTAATAAACTATCAGGACACGAGAAATATCTTTCTTTCGAAAAAAGAGGGTGGAAAAATGGAGGCAAGCATTGATATGAACAATAATACAATCTACAACGTAAAAGACCCAACACAGGCAGATCAAGCCACAAACAAAAAGTATGTCGAAAATCAGCTTGAAAAAAAACTGGATAAAGGAGCTGATATTGATATGAAAAATAAATCAATTACCAATCTTGATCTTCCATCAAACCAAAGAGACGCCGCATGTGTCGAGTTTGTTAACAACAGAATTGATGACATGACACAAAAAAAGTTTCTCAAAGTTGATGGCACCAACAATATGACTGGAAACTTGAATTTAAATAACAATAAAATTATTAACTTACAAACCGATTACAGAGATTCAAAATCCGCAGTTAATGTTGATTTTGTGCAAGAGGAAATAAAAGATTTGAGAAATCTTGTCACTCAAAAAATTCGTGAATCTCAGATCAATAACTCAGGACAAAAACGAGACGCCTTCAGATACTTGATGGAAGACACTGATGAATCTTCGAGTGAAAACAATATCGAGGTTTTGGGTATTGTCGATTTTCCCAATTCTCCACATCAAATTAATAAAAAAGCTTACCAACTTAAACTCTTGTTTGAAAAAAGCTCACCCTTCCAGTACCGCTCACGTCTTGGTTTTAACTTATACAAACTTCCAGTCGGGTATTACACAATGGTCGTTGAATGGTTTCCGCCGGAAATGAATGAGATAAGTGTAACAGCTCAAGGAACAACGATTTCAATTTCTGATGAAACAACCAAAACATTCGAGAAGTACACCAAAACAGTTATCCATTTTCACAGATGGGGTAGCTCACCCCCACAATTTATATATCTCGATCTGCACGGTACAGTCAGTAAGCAATCGTTTTTAACAATTGGGCATTTAATTGTCTATGGTGTTAAAGAAACAATTTCAAATGTTGACCCAAGTGTCTATGACACCGCTTTTGTTATTGAAAATGGCAAGATGGTAATGGAAACGGATTTGTCTTTAAACGGGCACCAACTACGCTCTTCCATTCACCACATAAACGGTTTTTTAAATTCGACAAAAGGGAACAAAAATTTTGTTTTAAATGGCGCCGAAATAATGTCATTGCCGGGTGAAGCGATTTTGAAAAATATTGATATCTATTGTACGCGTCCAATCACTTCTTCTTCTTCTCATGTCACTGTACATAGACACAAAAATATATCTTTGAAACTCAAAACATCTTTACGGAATTTTTTTACTGGAACTCTAAGCTCTTCAAGAAATTTTACCTCAAAAAAAAGTGGGTGGTATCAGACAATAAACCTAAATTCTTTCCAAATGCCTTCGTCCGGGATTTTGGCTTTTGAACTAAATATGAATGATGATATTTGGAAAAGTTACAACGCAATTATACTTCGTGTCGAGTATCAAACAAGTGCGTGATAACTTTCCACAAAAATTTTCATTTATTATATAGCACAATGCAGGATATCCATCTGATTGGAGCATGGAATGCTTTTTAGAATATATTATTATCCCAAAAGAAATAATGAGGATTCCGAAGAAGATAATGAATAATCTAACTTTATAATATAATGAGAACAGCTATTTTAATCAACGAAATTATTGAGAATATAGAAAAAATAGTTCGAAACATCAGAAAATTATACATCAGTATTAAGAAATCGTTCAAAAAAGAAAAAAATGTAACCATATAACATATATGGATAGACGTGAAAGCATATTCAATTGGAACCATGTTTCAGAAAATTTAACGGAAGATCAAATATCTGAGTTGAAAGCATTGTACAAATTCTATCATAAAAAATATTGGCTTGCAAAAATGACATTTAAATATTACAAAAAGGCAGAACTTGCATGTAATATTGGATCTGTTTTTTTGATAGTAACTGGGACTGTAGTTGGTGGTGTAACACTAAACCCTATTCCTCTTGGAGTGATATCCGGTTCTGGGCTCTTGCTTAAATCATATTCAGAGGCTAAAAATTATAAAAGGAAGATTGAGATGTCAAAATTCGCATACACTTCGTACGAAAAAGTTTTAACACATTTGCGATCTTTTATGAGAGGACTGGAATATAATGACAAAGAATTTATTGATTTTGTCAAAATTCTCGATGATATAATTATCGATATGTGTCCGTTAACTGACAAATTTGAAAAAAAATATAATAAGGTGTTCATTCAACAATAGATTTTATTTTATCACCAATAAGAGACATAATACTTACCCAATATCGATTGTAAAAAGCTAATGTTTTTTTCGATTTACTAATTGGAATATTTTTGTAAGGTATTCCCATCATCTTGAATATCTTTCTCATAATGAAATTTACGCTAATCATCCTTTTCCTTGTACCATTAACTTCATTAAGAACCTTACCTATCTCGACATATATAGCATCAACCTTATGTTTCTGACAGTTTGATATTTCAATATTATATTTTTCTTCGATATCGAGTAATATGTTGTTGATGTGGTACTCTCGATGGTAAATAGATTTCCTCTTCAGTTTATGTCTGTTCTCATAAAAATTAACATATTCTTTCACATAATTATATCCTTGTACTACACCACAACTTAGACATGCTAACATCCCATCGTCGTTAATAATATACTGATTATCACAGCATGAATAATATTTCACTAAACGATCTTGTGGTTTTTCATTAGAATCTTCCAATTTTTGGTCACAAAAAGGACAAACAATATCTCCTGATTCTTTCAGTTCATCATGTAATTCCTTGTTACAATTCATTCTATACTATTATATGAGATATTTTTTTAATGTAAATACAAGTTCCGCAAACACAGTCTGCTTTTCTGTTCACTACAAACTTTACTGACAAACTTTACTGACAAACTTTACTTCAAATACAAGTTCATCTGATATTACATGACAATCTGATGACTCATTTCCTCGGGAAAGTCCCTGTGGTTTTCAAGACAAAAAAACTGTCTAACGCGCTAGACAGACAATTGAAAGACTTAATGACTCATTTCCTCGGGAAAGTCCCTGTGGTTTTCAAGACAAAAAAACTGTCTAACGCGTTAAACAAACAATTGAAAAACTTAATGACTCATTTCCTCGGGAAAGTCCCTGTTGTATGAAGTCACGCGATGTGAAAATGCGTTGGTTTCCGCATGCAATAAAATACATATAGATTTCCATAAAATATTACCATAAAATAATACCATCAGATGGAAACCATCAGATGGAAACCATCAGATGTAAACCATCAGATGGAAAGTAGATATATAGTTGGGTTTGGTAACAGATCATTTTTAAAAATGATCTGGTACCCCCAACTATATAACTACTTTTGTGTATTGCTGTTAACAGGAATATGATGGCTAAATGGAGTCCAAGGGCACCAACCAACGGCCCAGGTGTGCTGTGTCATCATATCATATG
>CAXIQD010000427.1:0-17000 GCA_964030785.1 Siderastrea siderea | reverse complement strand
ACAACAGATGGCCTCAAACACAAAAATCTTGGTCGTTGGTGCAACGCGTGACGGACAAGTGCACGTGACAGACGTTAGTGACGCATCCGTGACACAGACGTGACGAGTACGTTTTCCCCCAAAATCTTCGTCATGAATGAAAGAACGGAGAACGAAATACAACAATTATTTTTAGGCAAATATTTGACGGGTGTCTGTAAAACCCGGAACAGCCCCGGAACACCTCGGAACACCCCGGAACACTCCCGGAACACCCCCGGAACACCCCCGGAACACCCCCAGTACAGCCGGGAACAACCCCGGAACACCCCTGGAACATCCCATAATACCCCGGAACATCCCGTAATGTCAGGAACACTCTTGAACACCAAAAATAGTGGTCAGCGGTCAGACCGCTCACGCATAGACTGACCCGAGGACCTCCGAAGATTAACGAAGATTTTCGAATTTTTCCGAAGACCTTTGCGGATCACCCGAAGACAAAATGACAAAAAAAAAATTAAAAAAAATAACATTGGTGTCCTTTAGATCGACAAAGACTTGATTTTGAATATTTCAATTCAATTACTGAAGTTGTTGTAACTCATGCGAGATTTGCATCATAACTCTCGACAAACCGATGTGACGTCTATAAGTGAAATTCTGGGGGTGGGCATCCCGAATAATAATTCAATTCACCCCATAACACGTCACGGTTGCGATAACTTACTCTTGGGCATTGTGTGACAGATTTTGCACGCAAAACAAAACAGATTTTGCAGGCTGCTAAACGTCTAGAGGATTTTTTTTGTTTCCGTAAAGGCTGTTCCATTTCAATTTATGTATCTAGTACTACCGCATTTTCTCAATAAGTGCCCCACTTGCTGTTATTGTACGAACTAAGCAAAGAAACACCGCCGCTCCTTCTAAAGACCAATTAGAAAAATGTTTGAATAGTTTTGAGAAGTAAGTTGTAACTAAAGGTTTATCGCAACGGATAAAGTTGGCTTATTGAGGGAGCACACGAACTTTGCAAAGTTCAAGGAAATGCGATATGTAGTCTCATCGTTGATATTTTCCTTTTTTTGTTTACTGAATTTTTTCTCGTAAAGTCTAACTAGATCTTGTGAAAGTAAATAAAATACTTGTTCCTTTTCTCGCTATAAGAGTGTAAACTCGTTCGATCCTTTTGCTCCCGGGTTACGTTGTGACATCCTACATTATAAGCCCTCGGATACCTCTACAAAATTATAGTGAGTACTTGTTTGCAGGCGCACATTTCTCCTACTAATTTATCTTCCGAGCTACGCTCTTTTGTTAACCAAAAATATATGCAGGCCTAACTGCAAAAACGTTGTCATTCAAATATGACAAGAGAAAGCTGCAAGATGGGAATTTATTAGACATGCAAAAACGTTCTCCGATTTTAACATTCCCGAAGCACTCATGCACTACGGTATGATACTTCAAATGAATATAAACTGAGGTTTTTTCAAATGAGGTGTATATATTAGCGCAACGAACTGGCGGCCAAACATTTTCCATGCGCCTGTGGAAATAAAACGATGACGATCATGTGACCTCTGAAAAATGACCTTATAGCATTGCATGACACTGTATCATTTGGCTTTGTTATGTCCTTGAGGTTGCACCTGTTTTTTGAACGTGATAATGCAAACCTCGCACGAGAAAAAGCAATGCATAATTAACAGTTCAACTGTCACATTTTCATATCACTGAAAACCGTAATTTATTGATATGAAGGTCACGTGCATGATATATATTTTCCCATTAATTAATGGTTTTTTTGCTGTTCTTAAAAAGCTTCGAAAATATTCCGAAGCATTCTTGAAATGCGTGAGCAGTCTGACCGCTGACCACTATTTTTGGTGTTCCGGGGGTGTTCCTTGCTGTTTCGAGGGTGTTCCAGTGTATTATGGGATGTTCCAGGGGTGTTCCAGGGTTGTTCCGGGCTGTTCCGGGCTGTTCCGGGGGTGTTTCGGGGATGTTCCGGGGTGTTCCGGGGGTGTTCCGGGGTGTTCCGGGTTTTACAGACACCCAATATTTGACTCAGAAAAGAACTGCTTTGCTTAAAAAAGCGTTTACTCAGATAACAACTGCTTTACCTCAAAAGAACGAATCGCGTTCAATTCTCGCTTCATCGTAGGCCTAGCTACAAAAATCCGGACTTTTTTCGGGATTTTTAGAGCTTCACGAGACTTTTAGAAAACTATAGGATTTTTAGAGACTTGGAGGTATTTTTAGAGATTTTGGTTAATATTTTTAAGGTTTTGGTTACAAAAAAGCTTGAAACTTGGAAAAGTTTTGTCACAAGCGATCCTGAAGCCTTTGTTTGCAATGTTTTGATCCCCCCTCACAGTATCCGTCAGTGGTTTTACCCATAATCCAGCATTTCTTGCTGTTAGTGAGTTCAAAATGGCGGGCTCAGCAGAGCTTGTTCGCCTTGTTGATTTGGCTAAGACTGAGGGCGCTGGCAGAAAGCCTACTAAAGGCATAGACTTTTCACTGGAGGTCACCCAGTTTTTTTTAAAATATCATAGGATTTTTAGAGATTTTTAGGAGTTTTTATGGGATTTTTAGAGGTGAAGCCAGAGATTTTTAGAGCATTTTTGGAGAAATTCCGGAAAGATTTTTAGGCCATTTTCGGGATTTTTGTAGCTAGGCCTACTTCATCGTGTAAAACGTTTTCTTCACCTGCTTTCAAACCCTTCGCCTCCTTCGCCAAACGTAGCTTCCTACACGAAGCAGGATTTCTCCGCTTTGTTTTTTCATCCCACTTTATTGACGGTCGAGTGTTCTTAAAGGTTCCAGCGTTAAAGTGGTGTGTTTTCTTTCTGAATCGATTGACTCAGTGACATAAATACAACAAAACGAATCCTCGATAAAACATCGAATTTAATAATACCGCAGAGTTCCAGGAATTGCTACAAATATTCTAAGAAACGTATCGGCTGCAATTCAAGGTAATTCACCTTCACTTGCTTTTCGAGGGGCACGAAATCGAGGCAAATTTGGTGATTAACAGCCAGACATCCACAGATCTCAAACGATTCTGGTTTCGGGCACAGGCAACCCAGGGTGGTCACGTACTCAGCCTGAATTAGTCTGCTGCGAAGCCTGGTGGCTTCGCAGCAATAAAATTTCCGAGGTTTATTGCCACTACAGGAAAGTGATGGTTTTGTGAGGGATGGAAAAGAATGATAACACAAGGCACGACTACGAGGAGAATGGTAGAGGAGCCGTTGGCTTTTAAATTCTGACTCGAGATTCGTGGGCGAAAATCGCCGGGTGTGCTTGTTACTGTGCATGACGGCGATTTTTGCAAGCGGTTTTAATCGCCGCGACGAACGAGCGATCAATCGGCATGTATGTCATATCGACTTTTAAAAACAATATTTCCTTTGATTTGCGTGACGAAGTTGTCTAACGTGACTTCTATTTTTCGGGGCCAGGTTGTTCAGAGGGTGGATAACGCTATCCACCGGATAAATCGCTATCCAGCGGATAAATGATAACAAAACAGAGTACACTATCCACTTGATGGCGATTTATCTGGTGGATAGATTTATCCGCTCTTTGAACAACTGGGTCCAGGGCGCGCAAGCGCACAGAAAAATCACACAATTAATCTACAATAGTCAACGACGACCAAGGAATTTTGAGTTCACACTTTTTACACTCGCATATAAAATTAAACTTTACAAGACGTGAAGTTAAGAAAGCAGGAATGTTCAAAGTGCTGTCTGAAAACACCCGAACAAACAGAACACAATCGCTCGAGACAGCATGTATTTATATAATATACCTGAATATCGCAAGGTCTTTCTGTACGTATCCGTTTAGGTGTGCAATCAAAACTGAAACAAAATCAAAAAGAATTTCTCTACAAAACGAGGACAAATGGCAGATGAGCTTGATTGATGTTCTGGCTCCACTGGAATCTTTTACCTGTAAGATCACAGTTCTAAAACACAAAATGATGCACTTAAGTTGAGCATTCGCTATCCGATCAGCTAAAGCAAGCTTTGTTGTGGCACTTTGTCCCAAGTTAGTTTCGTTACACAATGGTTACACTTCTTCCTTAACAATTAAGCTTACGTTTCCCTAAAAAGGTTTAAGAACAGTCCATACAATCAAAGTTTATGCAGTTCAACTTACCACAACGCAATTCCCGATCACCTTGTTAGTTGTATGGGAAAATAAACAGATACAGGACATACAGATATAGAAAGTGAAAGTACATGAGATTGCGGGAGTTTTCCCAAATCCCTAGACACCGGATACAGCCTATCGTGATCTATCGTATTTCACGACAGAAGGTCACGGGAACAGGCCTTAGGGGCCTAGCCTAGGCGGAAGTTTTTTCCGCGTCGGGCGTTCTAGGTCATGATCCTCTATATGGGGTAGGGGAAAGAAGGGGGCTTATGTTTTGACCTTGGTTTTCTTTGGGACAAGGCTAGGCTATTGTTATCCATCCGCTACGCTTATAATTGGAGGTTTTAGGGGACCCTAGCTAGTGAAGAAATTGGCACTCGAACAAAGATTACATGCTTTTAATAATATGCCGACCGAACTGCTCATCGCATGGAAAAATTTTCATGAGCGTTTTGGACATTACACGGATAAAAAATAAGCCATTTTAAAGCCGAAAACGAAATGGGGAAGCCCTAAAGAAGACTCGATTGCAAATGGAGCCGGAAATGGGCACTTATGTCCAGGATCCAGGCGTAGTCAATCGATAGAAATCGATATCGGAAATCGATCGATGCAATCGATATCAATCATGATATCGACTGAAATCGGTAATCGATAACAATCGAACTCACAGAACAATCTATCATCGATTATTATCGATTAACGAAATCGATAACAATCGATAGTAATCAACAGCAATCGATAACAATCACTGATCCTAAGGAATCCCTGGAGAATATTCGTTTCAAGCATATTAGTTGGCGTTACTATCTACAGTGGAACCTCGATTTAACGAACCTCTATGTATCGAAGTCCTCGGTATAACGAACGATATTTTTTAGCCGAGTAATAGTGTAATGTATGGAAAAGAACCTCGATATAACGAACCCTTGATGTAACGAGCCAATTTCCCCAGTCCCTTGACACTTTGTTAAATCGAGGTTCCATTGTAGTAAACAATTTCGAGACCGGTGTCCTAGCAGATTTGGACCCCCCGGTTCAAATCCGCTAGCGAATATGACCCCCGGGGGACCCAATCCGCTAGCGGATTTGGACCCCCTTCGCGGATTTAGACCCCCTATGTAATTGTAAAAACCCACGCTGTTATTCGCATATAAAGTACAGAAATAATTTCACTTTTCAATCTTGGGGAAGAAACGTTTCGTTTTGGTTTCAAAATACTGCAAACCTAATCATAATAGAGGTAGAGTCAGACTTTAGATCAAGTAAATTGACCGTTCGTTTTAGGCACATAGCCAGACCTCTAAACGTTGCAGTTAAAGCACGCGCTGCGGTACTTCTTACAGAAGGTACGATTGTAAAATCTTGTTTTCTTTCATACGCGTTGTTATTATTTTTCCGGGATACTGAATTTAACATAGTTTGAATGGGCGGTTTAACAAAGGAAGTTTTAAAGTAACACCTCTTGGTTGAAAATCGCATTGTGCGCCCTGCAAAAAAAGTTTGCTTGACTACACAACCTCACAGGATGTTTTTTTTTTCAGAACCTCTCTTTTCCAATCATGATGTTTTGAATTTGTATAAGTCATGAGGACACCAAGAAAAACACCAAGACTTTGCTGCAACAAAATTCAAAAATTCAAAATTCAGTTATCGCATGTTAACTAGGTCATCGATGTTACAAAATATTTTTATTTTGCCTCTTTAACAGCTCCAAAAACCAATTTTACCAATTTTACTCAATAGAACGCTTGTTTTCAGGGGGGTCCATATCCGCGAGAGGGGGTCCACGGATCTGGACCGGGGGGTCCAAATCCGCGGGGGGGTCCAAATCCGCTGCGACACCAGCGTTAAAATGGTATAACATTTTATTATTTTGGCATCTAGTCCAGCCTGGAGTCCAGGCAGAATTTTCATCAAGATCCTCTCGGTTTGGGGTTAAAAATACTTCAACTTGTCCATTCATTCCAGCACCGGCAGGCCCGTAACCAGGATTTTATATCGGGGAGTGCTAACGTGGCCAAAGTGGACTAGACTACCGAAATATATTTTTTCTTGTCTGTTCCGCTTGTTTAAGAAAGTAGCAATACATGAGAAATTGTAACGGCAAAGTACACGGTAGGAACTGAATATTACATTTGTCGTACACTATTGTTTGAATAAAGTTATAAAAGACTAATTTTACGATGTAAAATGATACATCAAAATACGGCAGGACTAATCCTTCAGGATTGTCCCGAGCTCCAGCCTCCGTGGGTGTTTGGTGGCAATCAGATTTTACCACCTTATCCAAATCAGTTTTAACTTGATAATGGATGTGCATTAGTGCGAGGGACAACAGCCTTTCCTGGCCCATGCAAATGTCGTCGTGGTTAGCTATCACTGAGAAGTTGCCTATATTGCCACGACTCTCACCTTTCAAGAATTCGTTATCTCCTCGCAGGGCAATGCACTGTCGACCACAGAAAAGGATGGCTTCTGAAACACATTTAACGATGTGCCCATTTCTCATAATATTCTTCCTCTTCTCGTCATCTAATCGGTTGTTCACGTTTTGCTATGGGTTTTCAACAGAATTAAGGAAGGATTCGGTGGCGATCATTGCATCATGATGGTATTCATTTGCTCATGTCTTTTTGCCTTTTCCTGAAGCTTATAACAGTTTATGAAGCGCTTGTTAACAAAAGCGCCCTTATCTTTTCTTGCAATGCATAGGTATCATCAAAACACAGTGCTTACAGAAAACCCCATCTACTGAAGGGCTGTAGACCATTTATGGGTACTCACTGAGGTATCGTGACTAACACCCTCTTCGGAACTGATGAAGAAATCGCGTTGGAAACTTGTAGTTAATCGATGGCACAAAATGACTTTTCATCAAGTGATATTTCTGACCAACTGGTAGCTTATTTGCAGAAAAACCAAACTCCTCAGAGGTCATCGAAATCTTCCCGATGTCATTTATTTCTTGTTGCATTACTGGTTCTAAGTGATGCCGCGTTAGACTGCCATCAGTATTCTCAGGTACTGGAGCTTGCGCAGTCAACAGTGCGCACTTGTTAAGAAAGTACACATCGGCTTCTCATAGAATATTGACATCAGGAAATGACGATAAGAGACCAGCAGAAACATAAAATGTATTTTCCTAGGGCTCTTTGTGACTCGAAAACTTCTATTTTGATGGTTTGGGATGCCTGTGAATTTCCTGAAGGTGCTGCTTTAGATTAACCCTACCCCCCGTTTCTCTCCGAATTGTTAGTCTGTGTTTCCTTACGGGCTCATTATTAAGCGATGTAATTTTGTTTCATATTGAGAAATAGCGAGTAAATCTCAGAGCATAATACTGGGATCAAGACTGGTGTGCATCGCGAAAACAAGCTTGATTTACCTTCAGTCTATATCTCGCTGTAAAACTGTAGCTAACTGAGATAGATCTGATGTCGTGGTCTCAGCCTGACTGCCTTCGCAGACTGCACTGTCATTGTCAGTGTCTGATGGCTCTTGACGGGGCACTTTACTGACCCATGTATCGAGAGACTGGCAAGATTTAGCTGCAGCCTTCCTCGTTGTATTTTCCTGTTCTCTCGTACCCATAACGTATTACACAAAAAACTGATTTTGCATCTTCGGGCGTTCATGCGCTCGTACAAATAGAGAATACTACCCGACGCGTTAGCAGACGTGTCTGACAAAAATCGTGAGATCGCCCCCTTATCATTGGCTCGCTCGTCTAAACTCCCGTGTAAAGCGTGCAGCACGTTGATTTCATTAGCCATTTAGATAAGCTCGGACATCTTTACGCTCATTGAAATGTTCTGAGTGGCTGGGGCTACTAGAGTGCAACTGGTTTTAGTTTGCCAGTGAATACATTACTGCTATTTCCACTGTTGGCTTTGTTTAACTATCACTGTTAAGTTTTAAAGATTTACTAGTATCCTTCAGTTTAACCGACTTTACTCCTTAGCTTAAACATTGGGAATCAAATTGTGGACCTTTGGGGTCTGTGGGTGGGTGCACCCCATGCACCCCCTTTGTTTACGGGCCTGTGACCGTCGATTGCACCTTGCCTCTTCTTTGTGGCGATCTCGCGTAGATGAAAGTCCAACTCAATCCTGTATATGCACGGACATTGTAGCCCTCCCGATCGGTTCCATCTTTTGGCATAAGGTGCCGTACTTGGCTTTGCAGAAGTCATGTAAAGTGTTCCCTAAGTTCCCTTCGTTGAAAGATAGACTAGCAGGGCGCGCAAAAATAGCTGAGAGCCCGAGCTATTTAATAACAACGCGGCGAGATTGGAGCGAGGTTTCGGCTTTTTCGCACCACTATTTCGCGCGCCCTCTCGACTAACCAGAAAGGGACTGCTAGCAGTCGAAGGATAAACATTGAAGTCGCTGATAACATACCAGGTAATTTGTCCATGGTATTCCTCTATTAGCTTGGCAAACAAGAAAACGCCTGAAAGCGTTTACGCGGGGTGTGCTGGTGTATGTAAGGACTATTTTGAAAGGAGTTGGACAGTTGTCGAGTACATGAGTTGATACGATATGTGAAAGAGAAACGGATATGTTCAACAATAGATTGTAAAAGGGCATAAACAACAAGACATGGTCAGAATGAAGTGAGCGTGAAGACCGGCATTCAATTATCTTTGAGTGGCGACAAAAAAAAGAAAAGATTTTGAACGGGATGTTACTAAAACGAGGAATGGGGGAATGGGGGAATGGGGGAATGGGGGAATGGGGGAATGGGGGAATGGGGAATGAGAAATAGTGGTCAGCGGTAATACCAAAAAAATTAAGTTGGAGTCTGCGCAGTACGGCAAAGAGACGAGGATTGCACGTGGTAAGTGAAAGATGGAAAGTAAGAATGTTTATCAGTCAGTTTTTCCCGAGTTTTTTGAAATTATCGACTTTCTATGTATTAAAATTAACCAAAACTATTACTTTGCAGGTAATGAGAGTGACGATAATGTTAAGGATCACGAAGTTATCGTTATCGACAGGTTGGTTTAAAAAGATTCGTATCACTTTGAGTACAGTCGCTTCGAGTGTTTAATATGAAAACAACGAGTAAATGTTGTCCGTATTTTGACGTTTTAGCGACGAACCATATACTTGCCAACTTTTTGTGATTCATAGATTTGACTAGACTTTCTCAAAGTCCTTTTAAATTTTTTTTCTGGTGCCCGCGCCCGGTTGGTTTTAAGGTATCAGAAAGCGGAAAAATTGCCATTTTTCATAATTTGACTTTTTTAAATAATTAGATAAATTTCCATATGATCTTTCATTTAAAAAAAAACTGCATAAAAAATGTTATATCTGCCGATAGCAATTGCGCGTAAAAGATTTTTTGCATGTTAATTACTTAATTGAGCGTTGACAGGTTCTGTCATATAGAAAATTAGCGGGGCAAGAAGTCACGTGACATCAAAGCACACATGCGAAGTTGACACGCGATCGATGCGCTTTGGTGATGCCTGGCAAAAGAAAGAGATCTTGCCCGTTTTCTTCGTCAAAACGGAGGCGAAAGAAAGCTAAGAAAAGTTTCAACCAAGAATGTGCAGCCATTTTAGCTGCAAGCGACAAAGGGTCCTTTTACAACCAGCAGGAATAGTGGAAGAACATGTAAACAACAGAGAAGTGAGCGAGCAGACGGTCGACCAGATGAGCGCGAGCCGCGCAAAAATACAGCTAAATGAATCCGTGGAGGTTTCCGCGTTTTATCTTGTCTTCCACGCTGATTTCCAGTGAAGAAGCAAAATGACTCCCATCGTAACTAAAAGAAAGTAAATCATTATTAGGGACTGAATAAAAGTAGCCGCCAGCACGTGGGACGGTTTGCAATCCGGCGGACCATGATTGTTTACATTGACTACTCTTTCGTAGAATAAAAGAATCACCGGTGAAAAATCTTTACCCAGCTATTTAAATGTCATTTCCTCTAGCATCTTTTCCTTTGCATCGACATCGGAAGTCAAACTCTCGATGACGGCGCCCGCTCGCTCATCTGCCGCGTTTGTTTTTGTTTTTGTTCGCTTGGACGTTCTCGGCGACTTTCCGCAGGCCTTGGGCATCGTTAATTGACCTGGTCAGAATTTCGAAGATTAGTCACGATTGTACGTTAACTCCTACGTCGAAATTTGAACGCCGTTATGGTAAATCAAACGATAATTTTGCGTTTACTAACCTGAGAGTTGTGGCTTCACACGTGCAGAAAGCGGTGTATTCAGGAGAATTATTTGCCGCCTTCGCGGCAGTTTGTGCCTGTTCCATGTTAACTGTCATAGTCCCATTGTTAGAGAAAATTGATTCCTCTGCAGTGTCTCCTGAGGTGTTATAATCCCGACTATAATCTCATTACTCTTGGACGCAGCCGAAATTATACTTTCCCTGTTTTTCGAAAGTAAAAAATAGGCAAGTTGAACGTGCATTTTGAATTCCAAGTCAGCAGCCCCTGGACCGAATTGGCTGAAATTTGGAGAGACTGTTGTCAGATAATTTTCCCACAATACCGTGTCGGCGAATTCTTTTTATTCCTCTCATTAAAAAGTTCTGACTTTTTTCCGCAGGCAGTTCTATTTTTTTCTCTTTTCTAACGTTATCTTGTAGTAAAAAAATAACAAACGCACGTGTCAAAAAATCTGAGACACAGTTTTGGAGGTCAATGTGTGAAGAAACGAATGCCATGTTAATCGTTTTCTCCCGGCTAATTTTAGCAGGCGTATAACTTGATTTATGCAGACATGCAGTTTTGTAGACATATTCACATTTTTGAAACACGGTGAATTTTAACCGTTTAAAATAGAATTTGTTATAATCTGTAATTATTAGGCTTTCAAAAAATGTATGGTTTATAGGGGTTTTTGTTAAAATAACGAGCGCTAAAGCGGACCGCGCGCAGACGGTAAAATGGGTTATACTGATACCTTAATATTATCGTCACTCTCATTACCTGCAAATCGATAGTTTTGGTTAATTCTAATAAACAGAAACTCAATCATTCCAAAAACTCGGGAAAAACTGACTGATAAACATTCTTACCTTCCATCGTTCAATTACCACGTACAACCCTCGTTTCTTTGCCGTACTGCGAAGACTCCAATTTAATTTATAGGTATTACCGCTGACCACCATTCCCCATTCCCCATTGCCCATTCCCCATTGCCCATTGCCCATTCCCCATTCCCCATTCCCCATTGCCCATTGCCCATTGCCCATTGCCCATTGCCCATTGCCCATTGCCCATTGCCCATTGCCCATTGCCCATTGCCCATTGCCCATTGCCCATTGCCCATTGCCCATTGCCCATTGCCCATTGCCCATTGCCCATTGCCCATTGCCCATTGCCCATTGCCCATTGCCCATTGCCCATTGCCCATTGCCCATTGCCCATTGCCCATTCCCCATTCCCCATTCCCCATTCCCCATTCCCCATTCCCCATTCCCCATTCCTCCTTTTAGTAACATCCTTTTGAACGTATAATAAATGTTAACAGATTACTGTAATTTCCGGCCATTTACCCGCACGGCAGATTACCCGCACCGGTCGATTTAGCCAAAAGGGGAAAAAAGAATGGCTATCTCTAAAATAGAGAACGGGGAATGGAGGAACGGGAAATGGAGAACGAGGAACGGGGAACGGGGAACGGGGAACGGGGAACGGGGAACGGGGAACGGGGAACGGGGAATCTCTAAAATAGGGAATCTCTAAAATAGGGAATCTCTAAAATGGGGAATCTCTAAAATAGGGAATCTCTAAAACGGGGAATCTCTAAAATAGGGAATCTCTAAAATAGGGAATCTCTTAAATAGGGAATCTCTAAAACGGGGAATCTCTAAAATGGGGAATCTCTAAAACGGGGAATCTCTAAAATAGGGAATCTCTAAAATAGGGAATCTCTAAAATGGGGAATCTCTAAAATAGGGAATCTCTAAAACGGGGAATCTCTAAAATAGGGAATCTCTAAAATAGGGAATCTCTAAAACGGGGAATCTCTAAAATAGGGAATCTCTAAAATAGGGAATCTCTAAAACGGGGAATCTCTAAAACGGGGAATCTCTAAAATAGGGAATCTCTAAAATAGGGAATCTCTAAAACGGGGAATCTCTAAAATAGGGAATCTCTAAAATAGGGAATCTCTAAAACGGGGAATCTCTAAAATAGGGAATCTCTAAAATAGGGAATCTCTAAAATAGGGAATCTCTAAAACGGGGAATCTCTAAAATAGGGAATCTCTAAAATAGGGAGTCTCTAAAATAGGGAATCTCTAAAATAGGGAATCTCTAAAATAGGGAATCTCTAAAATGGGGAATCTCTAAAACGGGGAATCTCTAAGATAGGGAATCTCTAAAATAGGGAATCTCTAAAATAGGGAATCTCTAAAACGGGGAATCTCTAAAATAGGGAATCTCTAAAACGGGGAATCTCTAAAAAAGGGAATCTCTAAAATAGGGAATCTCTAAAACGGGGAATCTCTAAAATAGGGAATCTCTAAAATAGGGAATCTCTAAAATGGGGAATCTCTAAAACGGGGAATCTCTAAAACGCGGAATCTCTAAAATAGGGAATCTCTAAAATAGGGAATCTCTAAAATAGGGAATCTCTAAAACGGGGAATCTCTAAAATAGGGAATCTCTAAAACGGGGAATCTCTAAAATAGGGAATCTCTAAAATAGGGAATCTCTAAAACGGGGAATCTCTAAAATAGGGAATCTCTAAAATAGGGAATCTCTAAAATAGGGAATCTCTAAAACGGGGAATCTCTAAAATAGGGAATCTCTAAAATAGGGAATCTCTAAAATAGGGAATCTCTAAAACGGGGAATCTCTAAAATAGGGAATCTCTAAAACGGGGAATCTCTAAAATAGGGAATCTCTAAAATAGGGAATCTCTAAAACGGGGAATCTCTAAAATAGGGAATCTCTAAAATAGGGAATCTCTAAAATAGGGAATCTCTAAAACGGGGAATCTCTAAAATAGGGAATCTCTAAAATAGGGAATCTCTAAAATGGGAAATCTCTAAAATAGAGAATCTCTTAAATAGGGAATCTCTAAAACGGGGAATCCCTAAAACAAAAACTTCTCGCAGCGGTCCTTTCGAAACTCAGCTCAGCGGGGTCAAAAGGTCAAGTTCATGGGGTATGAATGGTACGACCACCAGCAGTTTGTTGGTTTCTCGTTTTAATGGTTCTCTGGTTGGTGATGTATTTATGATTGCCGGTAGTAGAAAACAGCGAATACCAGTTGGGTTTTGACGTTTAGTTCGGTCAGTTCGCGTTATTGGAGGGCGTAGTAATTATTTATGTCTGATCGAATTTCGCAAAACTTATTTCCCTCTAGACATTTGGATGTATTAAGCAACCCTTTTTCCGCAATTTGTTAACTCTGTTGAATTTCCACAAACTTTCTTCAGCTGCCATACTTTCCACGGCGGGTAATTTTCTTCTTAACTCAGCGTTTCACTTGCACGCCGATCCAGAACCCGCATCCAGAACAACTTACGCCGTACTGATGAGCTAAAGAAGAGCGAAACAGTTGTCTACGGCTGAAACCCAGCTCTGTTGAAGTTCTATCAAAGTGTCGTGTTGATGTCTTGCAAAGTCAAATCTTTCTACGTAGTCAGATCAGCCTTGCTGCTATGTTTGTCATTACAGATTTTTGCTGGTACTCTTCCTGAAGTGTTTACGATCTATACTCGCTGGCCTTCATTTTTGTTCAACAGAGTCTATGTAGCCGTTATTTGGGTCGTCACGAAGGAGCGTTGCGTGATTAACCAAATGCATAGGAGACGACATTGATCAGACTTTCCCAAAACTAGAAATTGTGGTACCGGTGCACGTGCAATATTTTAATTTCCGACAACGTTTGCGTGCAGACATGAATTATTCCTTCCCATAATTGGTGTATGTACGCTGGCTACGTACGTGAAATTTTAAGAAAAATTTTAGTAGCTTAATAATTTCACGTACGTGAGATTAATTTCCGTTTCTTTTTCGTTTTTCCGCTTTGTTTCGTTTTATTCCTTTTTCGTTATGTTTGGTTCCATTCGATTCCGTGTTCGCAGTCACCATAAACAAATTACAGTTGCTTTACAAATTTAATAATGGAAGCGCTGCTTAAAGATCCGAACTTGATTTAGGAAGTTACCTTTTTACGTTTACGTAAGCCGTTCATTCATCGTCTCTAATTTTATTTATAACGCACGTAAAGCCAGTTAAATGCACGCCCGCACGCACGTAAAATTTACGTAACAGTGGAAATCAACCTTTATGCTTTGCGCTTCAGGTTACCAAATGAGTCGATCTGCTCAAGTAAGCTATACAGGTTCTGGCGATTACAATAAATACGTTTTCACGTTCACGTGTATATGTAAGCCTCACAGATGCTACCCTGGCTCCACAGGCCCGTTGAGTATAGATCAGATAGATAAGCAGGGGTATATCAGCCGCATCACAGCGGTTGGAGGTAATTTATTAGTGCGCCTTTCAAGCAGAGATTTACATAACGCGAACTCTGAAATTCACAACCCAACTGATGATCCCATTTGTTTCCCTGCCGACAATCATAGTTAGTATCGACCTCAGACGTTTTTTGAGGGGGGGGATTTTTTTGGTCCGCTTCATGGGCCATTGATTTCACTCCGCGCGTTTGAAAAGAATGACCACATGATCACAAGTTCGATGACTACAAGCTGAACCCAAGATCTGTAAACTTGAAAATGCGATGAATGAATGAACTGGCAATCATCAGAAATGCTCTCAAATAGCGCCGTTCCTGAAATAAAAGGTCGCCCTTGAGGAAAAATTCAGGAAAAGTGTTATCTGAGGCCAAGAAATATGACGACGAGTAAAAATTCATTCACCGAAAGTTGAGCGTTGCTGATCTCTGCCGATCTTGCGATCCATAAACTTGTGATCACGAGGTTATTTTTTCAAACCGCGGAGTGAAATCAATAGTCCGTGAAGGGAGCTAAAAAGACCCTTCTTAACGGACGTCTGAGGTCTGATCGTACTGTACATCGACAGCTAACCCACCAGCCATGAAAACCAGAAACCTACGAAGTGATCGAAATCAATCAGTCATAAAACGCGACCTTGATCTTTACCCCCGCTAAGCTGAGCTTCTAAAGAACCGATGCTATCATTTTAAGGTTTGCCATTTTAGAGATTTTCGAGTTTAGAGATTCCCCGTTTTAGAGATTCCCTATTTTAGAGATTCCCTATTTTAGAGATTCCCCGTTTTAGAGATTCCCTATTTTAGAGATTCCCCGTTTTAGAGATTCCCTATTTTAGAGATTCCCTATTTTAGAGATTCCCTGTTTTAGAGATTCCCTATTTTAGAGATTCCCTATTTTAGAGATTCCCTATTTTAGAGATTCCCCGTTTTAGAGATTCCCTATTTTAGAGATTCCCCGTCTTAGAGATTCCCTATTTTAGAGATTCCCTATTTTAGAGATTCCCCGTTTTAGAGATTCCCTATTTTAGAGATTCCCCGTTTTAGAGATTCCCTATTTTAGAGATTCCCCGTTTTAGAGATTCCCTATTTTAGTGATTCCCTATTTTAGAGATTCCCCGTTTTAGAGATTCCCTATTTTAGAGATTCCCCGTTTTAGAGATTCCCTATTTTAGAGATTCCCCGTCTTAGAGATTCCCTATTTTAGAGATTCCCTATTTTAGAGATTCCCCGTTTTAGAGATTCCCCATTTTAGAGATTCCCCGTTTTAGAGATTCCCTATTTTAGAGATTCCCTATTTTAGAGATTCCCCCTTTTAGAGATTCCCTGTTTTAGAGATTCCCTATTTTAGAGATTCCCCGTTTTAGAGATTCCCTATTTTAGAGATTCCCTATTTTAGAGATTCCCCGTTTTAGAGATTCCCTATTTTAGAGATTCCCTGTTTTAGAGATTCCCTATTTTAGAGATTCCCTATTTTAGAGATTCCCTATTTTAGAGATTCCCCGTTTTAGAGATTCCCTATTTTAGAGATTCCCCGTCTTAGAGATTCCCTATTTTAGAGATTCCCTATTTTAGAGATTCCCCGTTTTAGAGATTCCCCGTTTTAGAGATTCCCTATTTTAGAGATTCCCCGTTTTAGAGATTCCCTATTTTAGAGATTCCCTATTTTAGAGATTCCCCGTTTTAGAGATTCCCTATTTTAGAGATTCCCTGTTTTAGAGATTCCCTATTTTAGAGATTCCCTATTTTAGAGATTCCCTATTTTAGAGATTCCCCGTTTTAGAGATTCCCTATTTTAGAGATTCCCCGTCTTAGAGATTCCCTATTTTAGAGATTCCCTATTTTAGAGATTCCCTATTTTAGAGATTCCCCGTTTTAGAGATTCCCCATTTTAGAGATTCCCCGTTTTAGAGATTCCCTATTTTAGAGATTCCCCGTTTTAGAGATTCCCTGTTTTAGAGATTCCCCGTTTTAGAGATTCCCTATTTTAGAGATTCCCTGTTTTAGAGATTCCCTATTTTAGAGATTCCCTATTTTAGAGATTCCCCGTTTTAGAGATTCCCTATTTTAGAGATTCCCTATTTTAGAGATTCCCCGTTTTAGAGATTCCCTATTTTAGAGATTCCCTATTTTAGAGATTCCCTATTTTAGAGATTCTCTATTTTAGAGATTCCCCGTTTTAGAGATTCCCTATTTTAGAGATTCCCTATTTTAGAGATTCTCCGTTTTAGAGATTCCCCATTTTAGAGATTCCCTATTTTAGAGATGCCCTATTTTAGAGATTCCCCGTTTTAGAGATTCCCTATTTTAGAGATTCCCTATTTTAGAGATTCCCTATTTTAGAGATTCCCCGTTTTAGAGATTCCCCATTTTAGAGATTCCCCGTTTTAGAG